>CAXITT010000344.1:423325-525325 GCA_964033795.1 Lymnaea stagnalis | reverse complement strand
TTTTTATATAGCGCTTATCATAAAGCTCTAAGCGCTTTACAATTATTAAAACATGTAAACTAAGTAAATACAAATGAGACACTAGGATAGTAACTACTATTCTATAGAAACAATGAAAATGGCTATACAAAGAGGACACTTTGACACTTCAGGATTAAACCGAAACAGAAAATTAGGTAGGGCAAGGAGGGTGCGTGTTATAGTCCCTGATTGTATTTGGCAGGACTGAGGAGCTCCTGTACCGTGTTCTTGGTGTTATGAGCCTGAACTGTTTGTCATTGCATCGTCACTGCCTTGGGGGAGGGGGGGCGTTTCTCTTTAATGCATGAGCCGTGGACAAGCCAATTTTTATATTGTACATCATGGATACTCGTCACCGTTCCTCCATTAGTGACCAGCCCCGATTGTCCAGCATTCTGCCAACACCAGATGTGTTCCTGTAACGGCTCAGGACAAAGCATGCTGCCCGTCCTTGGACCGCCTCAAATTTTTCAAAGTTAATGTGTGTGAAATTTCAATGAAAGGGTTTTCAAGAGCACATCACCAGATTTTGTTTCCTTTTAATTTTAAAATGCAGTTATGAAGAGGAGGGGTTGTGAAATTGTAACACATTAATGAACTCTATTTTAATTGCTGTATACCGAATGCGACGCCCTTAAGGTATACAGAAACATTTTTTTTATTATGTAACACTCGTCGGACCCAACGGGTATTTTTTCAAAATACCCTGACCGGTGTAAAAAAATTCTTCCATCTAAGTCGTAGTTTAGTATGTGTTTGGAAGTTTTTAGTGAGTGTTCACCGCCCTTAAGGAATAAAGAAAAAAATCCACCCTTTATTCTCAATACATATTACATGGCTAACGGACTTGTTTCGTGCTACCTTCTCGACAATAAATTGTCGAATTGTTGCCCATTCACCCCCTCTTTAGCATAATTCTTGTCAGTAGCAACACTTGAGAAGCCTCCACAGAAGGGCGGTTTACGTCATCAAAACTAATATTACGTCATTGTTTTGTTTTTTAATTATTTAAAAAATACAACCTAATACAGTTTAATGGCTCAAGTCATTATTGAAAGAGCTATAAATATGTCTCTGTCATGTTGTCAAAGCTTTGATTTCAAATGAGCTTTCAGTGTTTAAAAATATTTTGTTAAAATACAACCAACGCCACCCTCCTCATTTTCTTCCATTTTTTATTTTAAAAAATATGGAAATCTTCATATCCAAACCGCGACCCCAGTTTATGTGATATGTGCCTGAGGTAGAGGAGAATAATGAATTTGCGTACCTATTGAATCAATAGGATTATAGTGTAAATGTTATTTTTTTTCCACGATACATAAACTAAAACATGGCAACGCTGTTCATCTTTTTAACTTAGTAGTGAATATGTTGGCGCTTACGAAACTTAGTGAAATTTATATATAGCCTAAAAACCCCAGCTTTTTAACATGGAGGACTGATTTTAAAAAAAAAATGTTATGAAGGTCAAAACAAATTAAGGTACCAGTATTTGTTTAAATACCCCATTTAATGTGATGGATATTTTTATAGTGTGTATCACTGTATATCCAATTTTGCATTAAGAATGTCTTTTCATTTCTATAATTAAAAATTCTAACTCAAATTTAAAGTTGTTGAATGAAAATGAACACATGTATTCCGAGCAAAAAACAAAACAAACAATAACTGAATAAATAGATAAGTATATAGCACTTCAACAGAATAAATTAAAGTTACCTTTTTAAGTTAGTATCAGTTTTAAAAATAATTATGATATTAAAGTTAGTGAAGTTAGCTTCATCATGTTTTTGCTGGATGTTTCCTTGATTTTGTTTGAAATAAAAAAAAACAACAACATATTTTTTAAATTATGTGCATCAATTTTTTCGGGCAGTAGTCACCTCGATTTCAAAATAATTGGCTTTTGGGTTCCAGGAATCGTGAAGTTGTTCCTTCAATTTTCATTATATTCAGTTCAGGTTTCTGAATTCCTTCTTTAATTGATTTTAATTCTGTAGCCAATTATTTACCTGAAATATGGGTAGCAAATACAATTGTCATATGAATTTAATGGACTAAATTAACTAAGGAATAGCATTGTATTTAAAGGAACGAAAGGAAAAAAAAAATATGTGTATGTTCTAAATTATTTGGAGATACTAAATTATCTCAGGTGGCATTTTAATGCAATCGGAGTTATGTTTCCAAATCAGCTTGAACTTCTCAGCATCCCCGGATGTTAGTATATGTTGTATTTGTGTGGAATGAGGAGCATCCAAACAGCATATTTGTGGTCGAATACAGTGGTGTAGCTAGGGTTATTAGCGCCCGTGGACATGACAGACCGACAGACTCTAGGGGCTCAGCCTGAGCCCCCAAGAAAATTTTGAAATTGTGCGGTTTATATGGTTTATTTTTGAAGCATCTGGTATTTTAATGAAATAGAATACAGACTCATAATTCTCTATACTGATTTCTGCATTCGTATTATCACGCATGGACTACTGCAATGCTCTCATTGGTGGGTCTTCCAGCTACGCTCCTGGATAAAATTCAAAATGCACAGAATAATGCGAGTCGCATTGTTCTTAGCAAAAGCAAATTCGATCATGCTAAAACACTTCTGAGAGAGCTGCACAGGCTGCAGGTCCACGCTCGCATACAGTACAAAATTGCAACTTGCTTATGGTTAAAATGGGATGAAAGACTTTGACTTGGTATGCTCGTATGTAGTTGTTTTTTTTTTACTGTTGCGTCTGATTTTAAGTGTGGTAAATTTTAGATTGTTTTTATTTCTCTTTTTAATATGGTTGAAATTGTATCGCGCTTCGAGCTTTTGGGGATGAAGGGTGGTTTTCAAATAAACTTTATTATTATTATTATTATACGATTTTAAACAATTTATTTGAAAAAAATATATACACTACCAATTATACATGTTTGGAATAGACATAGTCTACAAAAAATTGATCCTCCTTGATTTGACTGTCGCAAACTCGTCAATCACGTTGTCAAAATTAATATTCTCAAGTGTTTCTCTTTCGATCCTAAGAAGTGCAAGATCACTCAGACGATCTTGTCCCATTGAAGCACGTAAATAAGACAAAATTCAATTGCAAGCTATGAGCGGTCCTTCAGCAAACTGAAGCTTGCAATTGAAACAGCAGTTCTTAGAAGTATTTGCAGTGAAATGCGCAGATTCAGGAAAAACGTCAACTCCACATGAAACAATAATTCCAAGAAGATCCAAAGGAGTTTCCGGTAGAACTTCAGTCCGGGTACTGAGCAGCATTTTGCAGTCTCCGATTTCTCTGCACAATTCGTGACAATTGACGTCAGTGTCATAGAAATTTATTTCCAAAATCTAAGCAATTTTGATGAAGTGTATCGACATTTGTCTCAGCGAGAAGAGTTTTGACGTCTAGTAAAAATTCAAATTTGGTGTTTAGTTTTTTAGACGTAAAAACCGTATTGATATCTACGGTTGGAGTCTATCAATTACGCTGTTCATAAAAAGTGCAATTTATTCTTCTGCAGAAAGTCCTGCATCTCTTGCTAATTCTCAAGGCATCCTCCGCTATCGTCTAATCCTTCTGTCAACCTCGATTCCCCAAGTTGTGCATCTTGTTTTTCCATTATCTACCGCAACCTGGCTCAAATTATCACGAATAAACTCAAGTTCTTGCTCCAGCGATTCAAGATCAGATGCTGCTTCCTTGAAATTCACAGTAGGATCCTGCAACCGTTTCTGGACACGATCAATTTTCCCAAGTATAATGTTCTAGAAATGTAACAAAACTAGGAAGCTAACGTTTAAAATACATGCCAGCAAAGTTTCTGTATCACTTCTGGTTTCAGGCGTCATAGCTGCATCTTCTGAGAATTTTTCCAACAGCCCTACTAGTTCATCTAGTCCTTCATAAATAGCTTTAACAGCTTCTGATCATGCACTCCAGCATGTTTCAGACTCCCTCTTCACTGTTTTTTGGCACAACTCTTTTAAATTCTTCCCAACGAGTTGATGAACGAGAAAAAACAACAAATATATACTTTCAACTGTCACCCCCCCCCCCGCAAAAAATGTGATAACACCTTAATCCTGTTTAGCTGAGTGTACTCCTGCAGTTCCCAGTGTCCTAGATCGGGTGTTGAGTCAAGTAAGATACCGTAGTACTTGTTTTTTTGCTGATTTCACTCAACAGCTGATTCCTTACAACTGATGCAAGTAGGTGGATCAATTCATTTTGGAATTCCGGTGATAAATAAGATACTGAACCTGGATTTTCTCGGGCGTGTTTGTATGTGTTTCTCTAACAGTGGATCATACTGAGCAATGATTTTGATCACAGAGAGAAAGTTTCTAACATTTTTCGAAATTTTCCAGCCTGTATAATTGTTAAAACCAGATGCCACTTTCAGTATATGAAGAATACTATTTGAACCCGAACAGATCTTTGTTTTAAAAAAAACGCCATCAGCAATCCTACATTTTGGATTTGTCATTTGTTTATGAGTAGATTGGCGACCCGTAATACTCAATGGGGGGGGGGGTGCAAAAATCATGCTTGCCAAATGATTTGTAATGAAGATATTTGTGGAGCTCCAAAATTCAATCTTGCAAACGTATTTGGGATACATTAGTTTACATCAAAATAAAATTAGATAATTAGTTTTAATACTCATTTTGCACCCCCTAACGTGGCCCCCCTTGCCCACCCCAGCTACACCACTGGTAGCATAGCTATGTACTTTTTATGTTTTTCTTTGTAGTGTACGTTTCTACACGAAATTAATTATTACTATATAGTCAATCTAACATAGAAAAAGAAAATAATTTAATTATCTTTGGTTTAATCAACTGATTTTGATCAATTAATCCTTCAGTTAATGACCCGAGTTAATTTCTCACCCAGTTTACTGATGTATCTTTTTAATCTTAAAGTTTGTTGTTGCACTGTCTCTTCCAATTTGGTGACTTTATCAACTGGGAACATAATCACAGACAATACAGATAATTAAATCATAAGAGCTAAAGAAATCATACTGTTTTTTTCTTATTTTAAACGTACTATTTTTTAAGAAAAATAATTTTAAGAGCTATTTCATACTTTCTAGTGTGTTATGTTTTACTAATGATTCAGTTAATCTTGCAATGGAATTATATTATTGAATGACTCATAGAATATGAACAAACATATTTTTTCTGAACCAAATATGTAGTAAATTAAAAGATAATGATCTCACCAATATTTTTTTTGCTTTCTTGGTTCAGACTCTTCATTTCCTTTTGAATTTCTAAAACTTTCTCGTTAAAACATCTCTTGATATCAATATAAGTATCATCTATGGAACAAGGAAAAATAACTAATTGAGGAATATTTGTTTATGAGAAAAAGTGACAAAAACCATTTATCTTTTGGTACCGTAGTGCATTTTATCTGTTTTGAGCATAACATTTTTATTTTGAGTTAACAATTTATTACAAATTTTATTTTAAGATGAATTTATATGAAAAGGATACAAAATGACTTTTGATATATTTTGTAATAGTTTTTAGTGATTAAAGTAAAAATGGAAATGCTTTGGAGAATATTTATATGCTAAATTATTAAATAATTATAATTATTTGTAAACACTACATAAAACAAAATTATTGAATGAATAGGAAAAAAAAAACATATAATCTTCTAAACTGTACTAAATACATTAAAAGATAATGATCTCACAAATATTTCTTTTGATTTGAGGTTTAAGAATCCTCACGTTCTTTTCAACTTTTGAAATTTTATCGTCATAATAGTCCAACCTATAATTATGCACTTTATCTGTGGAACAAGAACAAACTGAGCATTATTTGTTTATGTTAATAATTGTCAAAAGTATTTATTTTTTTCTTCTCGTATTGCACCGTGTCTGTTTTAATTACGTCAAAAATTTTAATTAACTTTTTGACCTCATTCCCCACTTGTCAACAATTATCAAATGTTCAATGATGCCCCCTCCCCCCAACCCCCCACTAACATTTTATAGCCCCTCCGAAAAACTGAATTATAATATAAATAAATATATAAGTCATTTGCGACAAACAGAATCTACAGGTGAGTAGAGGCAGTGTACAGACAGACACACATAAATAAATCTTACATTTTTAAAAGCCTAAAAATTATATGACTATTCATACTCATTAGATTTTTAAAAAATAATATAATGACCAGATAATTTTTAAATGAAAGTTTTAATAGCTAAATCTGATTGTTGACGTCAATTAAACTAAAAACACTTCCTCCTTGCATTTCCCCTATTTTGTTGACACAATAAATGGACACACCCATACTCCACCCCTGAAGTGTTTACAGCCCTTGTGAGGCTTTGGCCTCCCTCATTTCTTCCTTCCACGCAGACCTAACTGATTGTTTTTTTTTCCATGCTTGGATATCTAGCTGCTGTAGATCTATTTCCCACATCATTCCTCCTTATAATATAAGACTGGTCTGCCTTTAAGCCGTTTTCCTCAGCAGTTTTTGGTGGTGCACCCATTAATCTCCTTTGTTATAAGCTAAATCTTGCCCGGCGTTGCTAACCTTTTGTTATTGATGCTACCAGCGTGGGATCCTGATATAGACTATACAATTCCTGGTTGGTTCGTATTCTTCATGCATATTTATTCTTTGCTGGTCGATATATTGTCCGTAGAGCTTTTCCCTTCCCATGCGTGTTTAATAGATTTTCGGTCGGTTTTGTTAGGGTACTCCTTTTCACTTGCATATGTTACAACCGGTCGGTTGTTTCCAGCCGATAATCTTTCTTTTATTACTCTTAGTAATTCATTTCTTTCGATTAATAAAGATCCTAGATATTTGAATTGATTTACTTTTTCAAATGTGTTGTTTCTAATTTTAATGGGGTCATCTGTCTGCTGTTCTCATATCATAGCCATCTGTTTTGTTTTTTGATTGTTAACTTCCAGCTCTGCATGTGGCGAAGCGTCCACTAATTCAATAAAAAAAATTTCTATGTTTTTACTACTTTTCACCAAACAGTGTAATGTAATCGGCATATGCAAAATACTGAAGACTTTGGCTGTAGAGAGTGCCTACCGATTGTTGGTCATGGGTCTCCCACAGAAAGTATCTTGCTATTATTCCTCGTTTGTCAATATGTATGTTTCGTATAACTTTCTCTAACTTTAGGATAATAGCTCACATGACAGTGAGTCTCCTTGTCCTAGGCCTCGTTTAATCTGAAATTCCCTTGAATATTCTACCTGAACCTTGATTTTTCTTTTTGAGTTGCTTAATGCTACATGTATCAATGTTCTCAGTTTATTTGGTATTCCAAACTCCTGCAGAGTCTCAAATAGAATTCAGATATTAAATTTTTATGTTGTCATAGATCATTTTATAGTCCACATAGAGTTGATGTATTGGGATAATATATTCTTAACATGTTTAGGCAAACACGTTTTATTTTGGGTTTACAATTTGTTACCGATTCATTTCAAGGTGAATTTATATCAAAAGGAATTACAATAACATTAGAAAATATTTTGTAATCTTTTTTAATAATTTAAAAAAATTAAAATTATTTTGAGATAATTAAAAGGTCTCAAAATTTTCAATTAAATATAATAATTGGATACTAGTGAATGTCTAAAAAATAGATTATTTAATCAATATAATATATGACGAAAAATATACTTGTCTTAACTGTATGAAATATATTGAAAGATAATGATCTCACCTAAAAATTCTTTGCTTTCGGTGATGAGTTCTTTTATTTCTCCTTGAATATCTGAAAATTTCCAGTCAAAATAACCCTGGCTATTATTTTACAATTTAACCGTGGAACAAGAACAAATTGATGATTATTTGTTTATGTGAATTATCTATTTTGGGCATACACTTTTTATTTTGGGTTTACAATTGATTACCAAATTTATTTTAAGATGGTTTTATATAAAAACGGGTACAAAAGCATTTAAGATCATTTTTGTAAACTATTTAATGATTTAAAAAATGAAAATTGTTTGGAGATTATTTAGTGTCTAAATTATCACATAAATATACTAATTGGATAATAATGAATGTCTAAGAAATAAATTATTGAATGATTGAAACATATGAAAAGAACGTATACTTTTCTAAACTGTAAAAAGTACTTTTAAAGATAATGTAACACATATCCAAAATAAATTATTGAATCAATGTAATATATGACGAAACATTAACTTTTCTAAATTGTACGAAATACATTAAAAGATAATGATCTCACCAAGAAACCTTTTGCTTTCGGTGACAAGTTCCTTTATTTTGTCTTGAATTTCTGAAAATTTCAAAGTTTAAAATATCTCTGGTTATTATTATAAATTCAACCGTGGAACAAGAACAAATTATGGATTATTTGTTTATGTGAAAAATTGTCAAAATTGTGTATTCTTTAATATCGTTATATACCTTGTCTGTTTGAGCCATACATTTTTAAATTGAGTTTACAATTTATGAACTATTTTATTTTAAGTTGCATTTATATAAAAGTATACAAAATAATGTTAGATAATTGTTTGTAATTTTTTTTTAATTCTTTAAAAATGAAAATGGTTGGATATTATTTGTAGTCTAAATTATCAAATTAATATAATAATTAATTAACAATGAATGAATAAAAAATAAATTATTGAATGAATACAAAAATATGAAAAAAACATATATTCTTCTAAAGTGTACGGAGAAAAGTAAAAGATAATGATCTTACCAAGAAATGTATTGTGTTCGGTGTTAAGTTTCTTCATTTCCTCTTGAATTTCTGAAATTTTCCTGTCAAAATTGTACTGGCTATTTTTATACATTTTAACTGCGGAGAAAGGAACATGAATAAATTGACGATTATTGTTAATGTGAAAACTGTCAACAAATATTTATCTTTTCTTATTACATTGCACCTAGTCTGTTTTAGGCATAAACTTTTTATATTTAGTTTACAATTTATTTCTAAGTTTGTTTTAAGATATTTTTATATGAAAAGGATACAAAATATATTAAGATAATTTTTGTA
This sequence comes from Lymnaea stagnalis, assembly GCA_964033795.1. Taxonomy (NCBI): domain Eukaryota; kingdom Metazoa; phylum Mollusca; class Gastropoda; family Lymnaeidae; genus Lymnaea; species Lymnaea stagnalis. The sequence goes on along the minus strand of CAXITT010000344.1, from coordinate 516,268 downwards.
ATATTTTTTAATGATTTAAAGGTATGAAAATGGTTGGAGATTATTTATTGTTTAGATTATTCAATAAATATAATAATTGGAAAACAATGAATGAATAAAAATAAAATATTAATTTAAAAAAGATTAAACTAACACGTATTTTTATTAGCTGTACGTAGCACATTGAAAGATAGTGAACTCACCAAGAATTGTATTGCTTTCGGTGATAAGTTTTATGTCCCCTTTAACTTCTAAAATTTTCCTGTTATAATATTCCTGGCTTTTCTCATAACTTTCAACTATGGGCAAAAAAATAATAATTGAGGATTGCTTCTATATGTGCAAAATTAACACAAAATATTTATCTTTTGTAGAACGTACTGCATTTTATATGTTTTGAACATAAACGTTTTATTTTGAGTTTACAATTTATTACCATTTTATTTTGAGATGAACTTATTTGAATAGTATACAACAATTATTTAAGATACTTTTTGTAAACGATTTCAATTATTTTAAAATGATGAAAAAGGTTTTGCCGATTATTTCTTTTCTAACGTATCAAATACATATAAAAATTGGACACCGTTGAATAAATAAAAGAAATTATGAAGTTAATGAAATAATATGAACAAAAATTATATAATTTTCTAAAATGTACAAAGTACATTAAAAGTCAATGATCTTACTAAGAATTTTATTGCTTTCGGCGTTAAGTTTCTTCATTTCTTCTTTTACTTCTGAAATTTTCCCGTCAAAAATTTCCTGGATTTTACGATACATTTGATCTGAGGAACAAGAGATCAAATTGAGGATTCATCGTTTTTGCGCATAATTATAAAAAAAAAAAAAAAATTAATCTTTTGGTAACGTACTGCATTTTATCTGTTTTGAGCGTAAACTTTTTTTTTGAGTTTACAATTTATTAACAATTTTATTTTGAGATGAACTTTTTTGAAGAGTATGAAAAAATTGTTTAAGATATACTTTGTAAATATTTTTACAATCTAATAGTTTATAATCTAAGTTATCAAACAAATTTAAAACTTCGACAACATTGAATAAATAAAAGCAATTATGGAATAAATGAAAGAATATGAATTTTTGTAATAATTTTCTAAAATGTACAAAGTACATTAAAAGTCAATGATCTTACAAGGAATTGTATTGCTTTCGGCGTTAAGTTTCTTCATTTCTTCTTTTACTTCTGAGATTTTCCCGTCAAAAATTTCCTGGATGTTATGATACATTTGATCTGAGGAACAAGAGATCAAATTGAGGATTAATCGTTTATGCGAATAATTATTTAAAAAAAAATATTAATCTTTTGGTAACGTACTGCATTTTATCTGTTTTGAGCGTAAACTTTTTATTTTGAGTTTACAATTTATTAACAATTTTATTTTGAGATGAACTTTTTTGAAGAGTATGAAAAAATTGTTTAAGATATACTTTGTAAATATTTTTACAATCTAATAGTTTATAATCTAAGTTATCAAACAAATTTAAAACTTCGACAACATTGAATAAATAAAAGCAATTATGGAATAAATGAAAGAATATGAATTTTTGTAATAATTTTCTAAAATGTACAAAGTACATTAAAAGTCAATGATCTTACTAAGAATTGCATTGCTTTCGGCGTTAAGTTTCTTCATTTCTTCTTTTACTTCTGGAATTTTCAAATTAAAACATTCCTGGATGTTATGATACATTTGATCTGTGGAACAAGTTCAAATTGATGATTAACTGTTCATGCGTAAAAATATAAAAACAATATTTATCTTTTGGTAATGTATTACACTTTAGCTGTTTTAGGCATAAGCCTTTTATTTTGAATTTAAAATTTATTACAAAATTTTATCTTAAGATTTTGTATGAAAAGGTTACACACTAATTGAAACTAACTTTGTATTCTTTTTTAAAGTAATTAAAACAAATAATGGAGATTAGTTTTGAGATTATTTGAAATGATAATTTTACATCATATAATATGATAATTTATGATTGTTTTAAAAGACATTGAAGACATTTTTCATCCATCCATCCCTGTGGCGCTTCAGCCCATGCAGGGCTTTGGTCTGCCTCACTATTTACTTCCACTCAGACCTAACTAATGCCTTCCTTTTCCATGCTTGGACTTTCAGCTGCTGTATATCTTTTTCTACATCATCTATTCATCTAAGCCTAGGTCTGCCTTTGAGCCTTTTTCCTCTGGGGTATTGGTGATGCACCCTCTTCGTTCCTCTGTCATTTGGCATTCTCTATAGGTGTCATGCCCAGCGTAGCCTGCCTCTTTTTATTTCTGCCACTATCGTAGGATCCTGATATAGACTGTATAATTCCTGGTTGGTTCGTATTCTCCATCCATATTCATCCTTTGTTGGCCCATATTTTCCTGAGAACTTTCCTCTCCCATGTGTTTAATAGGTTTCTGCTGTTTTTGTTAGGGTCCAAGTTTCACTTGCACATGTTACAACTGGTCTGATCACAGTTTGATAAATAGTTTTCTTTGTTTCTCTTGTAATGTTTTAACTTTTGAGTATTTTCTGACTACTGAAGTATGCTCTGTTTCCGGCTGATATTTTTTCTTTTATTTCTGTTAGTAATTCGTTTCTTTCATTTAACAAGGATCCTATGTATTTGAATTGATTTACTTTTTCAAAAGTTTGGTTTCTAATTTTAATTGTTTCCTCTGTTTGTTCCTCTCTTATCATGGTCATGTATTTTGTTTTTTGGTTGTTAACTTCCAGCCCTGCTTGTAAAGATGCGTCTTCTATTTCAATAAAGGATTTTGATATGTCTTTTATACTTTTCCCTAGAAGTGCTATGTCATCAGCATAGGCAAGATACTGAAGTGGTTGGTTGTAGAGTGTGCCCGTTGGTTGTGGGTCTTGAGTTTCCCTCAGAAAGTATCCTGTTATCGTTCCTCGAGTGTCAATGTGTATGTTTCTAATAACTCTCTCTAATGTTAGGTTAAAAAGCATACGAGACAGTGAGTCTCCCTGTCTTAAGCCGCGTCTAATATGAAATTCCCTTGAAAATTCTCCTTGAATCTTGATTTTGCTTTTTGAGTTGCTTAGATTTACACGTATTAGCCTTGTCAATATGTTCGGTATCCCAAACTCCTGCAGAGTCTCATATAAATAGTTTCTTTTGATGCTGTCATAGGCCATTTTATAGTCGATATAGAGTTGATGCACTGGTATATTAAATTCATATCATTTCTCTAATAGGCATCTGATTGTGAAAATCTGATCAGTCGTTGATCTGTTAGGCCTGAATCCACATTGGTAATCACCTAGTATTTTTTCAGTGTAAGGTTGTAGTCTTTTGGCAATAAGCTTAGTCAGTATTTTGTATGTAACATTTAATAGGGAGATTCCTCTGTAGTTTGTGCACTGAAGTTTGGAGCCTTTCTTGTGTATTGGGGTTATTAATGCTGTTTCCCATTTTGTCGGGATTTTCTCCTCTTGCCAAATTTTAGTTATAAGTTTATGTATCTGATTGTGTAGTTCTTTTTCTCCCTATTTAATCAGTTCCGCTGTGATAAGGTCTTGTCCGGGGGCTTTGTGATTTTTCATGTAATTAATTAACTCTTTGGTTTCTTCTAGGGTTGGGCATTGTATAAACAAGTCTGGTCCTCCCTGTGGGAGTTGATAATCTTCTTCTTGTCTATTGTCTGCATTCAGTATGTCCTCAAAATATTCTGCCCACCTCTCCAATACTTTACTATTTTCCGTGATTAATTCTCCATTGTGGCTCTCACACATTTGCGGTCTTGCTTGGTATCCATTCTTTTCATCTTTTATCTTCACGTACATTCCTCTTATATTTCTCTCTCTTGATAAATCTTCTATTTCCTTTAGTTTATCCTTTTCCCACTCCCTCTTTTTCTTCCTACACATTTTTGTTGCTTTCCTTCTGGCTTCCTTGTATGCTTGTGTTGTATTTCTGGTTTCCCTTTGTAACATGATCATTCGTGCTTTGTTTCTTTCTTCCACAGTCTCTCTGCATTCATTGTCGTACCAGCCTACTCTGTTGTTGGCTCGCTGAAATCCCACTACTTTTTCTGCTGATCTTTTAATGGCATTTTTTATCCTATCCCACTGATCATTTATGTTATTTTCCCCGTTTATTTCCTCGTTCGATGCTTCTAATTGTGCTTCTCCTTCACTCTGGTAAGCTTTTGCAGTTAATGGGTCTTTGGGCAGCTTTTGGTAATTGTATCGTTTCTCTCTTTGATCACGACCATTGTGAACTAAGCTTATCCTCTGCCTATATTTCACCCTTACAAGTAGATGGTCCGAGTCCGCATCTGCTCCTCTTAGGCTTCTAATATCTAATATATCTGATCCATGTCTTCGATCTATTAAAACGTGATCGATTTGATTGCGGGTGATTCCATCTGGTGAGTTCCACGGAGCTTTATGTAAATTTTTGTGCGGAAACTTGGTGCTGCTAACTGACATCCCTTTTCCTACCGCGAAGTCAAGAGTCGGATCCCATTGTCATTGGTATCTTCATGCAGACTTTCCTTGCCAATAGTTGGCATGAACACCTTTTCTTTTCCTATTTTAGCATTGAAGTCTCCAATCACTATTTTAATATCATGTCGTGGTGCCTCTTCGTAGATCTTTTCCAGGGTTTCATAGAAGGATTCTTTATCCTGATCTTCCGCGTCTTCCGTTGGAGCATGTACATTTATTAGTGTTATATTGAACATTTTTCCTCGCACACGCAAATAACACAATCTTTCGTTCTCTGGTTTGAAGCCTATGACTGCACTGACCACTTCTTTTTTCACTTCAAATCCTGTTCCTAGTATTGAAGAGATTTTAGTTTTTCCCAAAAAAAATAAATAATAAATTAAAAAAAAAAAAATTTTTTTTTTTATATTTCAAGTGAAAAAGCAACTGTTGTTAAATTTAATAATTTGTACATACAATTAATATATTAAAGATTATTTACCAAGTTGGTCAAAATGATTTCTATTTTCCTGCAAGGATTGTTCATGCCTTGTCTGTTGCAATAGGTCGACTTTTTTAACTAGGAACAAAATCACAGAGAATACTGAGTTGTAAATGATAAGAATCAGTTTGATTTAAAATAAATTAAATATATTGATTATGATTTTTATTATTTTCTTTCAGAATTGTCTCACCTTAGGATACAATTTAATTCGTTATTTCAGAGTTTATAGTTCTTTATTTTTATAAATGTTTTTTGTTACGTTCAAACCACATAATTATCATATAAATGACAAAATAACGTACTTGTGCCTTGAACTTTATTTACATCTGTTTTATATTTGGTCAGCAAATTTCCATGCCTACATAAATTAAAGTCATTATATTTTAGATATATAGCATGCGGGTGAAAAAAAGGCATTAAACGATAGTTTTTAGTTCTTAAAGTGCCCTCTGTTAACTTAAAGGGAAGTCATGTAGAAAAGTAACTGTTGCTAGATACGAAAACCTAAACTAAAATATTTCGTAACAATAGTCAGCTTAAATGTGTTACTGGTGCCGTTTTCTTAGAGAGACTTACTGCATTGTTTTGCTGCCTTTTTCTCCCTATAATGTCACCCATTAGGATTACTTGAGCATGAGCGAAAAGAATACACACCTATGAATGCTATTTCCTACGCGAGAGACGAATTTCCAAGAAAACCGCTGACCAACATAACTTTCTTTTCACTATTATAAACAGTCTTGTAGTTTCATCTGTTATTTCCTACCATTTCCTTTTTATTGATTTAGCACTGCCATGCCAACCATTGTAATTAACTTTAGATGCACACATTAAGGAACTAAGTAAGAAGAGTTTGAAATTCAATTTTAAATATTATAGTAATATTTTGAAAAGTTTAAATAATTAATATAAGTATGTAGCTATCACAAAAAGCAGCATTTCTGATTCACCACAGAATGAAAGATTATTTTATGATAATCTCTAAAAATGATTTGTTAACTATATGGAAATTTTTAGAAAGAAATTCGCTACACTGAAAATAGATCGACAGATGTTTGGTAGACAGGATATTAAGCTGAATGGAACTTTGGTCGAATGAAAAGTAGTTCGAACTGAAGATTGGCCGAATTCAGTTAAACTGGAAATTTGGTCAAATTTTTACATTTATTTTTGCTGTTGTTTTTAAGTCTTAAAAATTTGAGTTGTAACAGGGGAGATTTGTGTTAACGGAAGTGTTTGCCTAACTGGAGAATTTTTCGGAATAAAAAAATTCTTTAAAAAATGCTGCATCAAAGTTTATTTATTGTGTGTTACCTTGTAGTATGTATTATCTTGTAATATGTGTGTAGTATTGTTAAAAAATAAAACATTGCTGCATCGACTTGTAAGGAAATCGAAGGCAAAAACAACACCTTAATTAAGTAAAAAATACCAAGATACTTACATTACTTGCGAGTCAATAATTTCTTTTAACTTTATAAATACTCCTGGCAAATCTTTAGCTTCTGTTACGAAAGTTTAAGAAAGTTTATAAAACGTATTGCTGAATTGTTGTATTTGAAATTGTTATAAGTATTTAATGTTAACTTTTCTGATAATTTTTTCCACAATTGTATTGACTTATTCGAATTCAAAATGTGTGTGAATTTTCTTTTATTCAATATTCATGTACTTGGTTTAAAAGAATGACTTCTCTATACCTTTACATGTTTCATCTCAAGGCCGTTTTAAACATGTGTGTTCCTTCGGTAAAACGTTTAACGCGTGGAAATTATAGATGGCTAAACAGTTTTATAGTAACATTTGTTTTTTTTAAAAATATGTGTTGAACTAATAAGCTGTTTTGGTTAGTGCTAAAACAATTCTTTTCATGTGCTTTTCACAATCGAACGGATTGTAAGTATAATGTTATTTCTATATTACGACCTTATTTTAGTTCACTATTTAGTGTTTAGTAAGTGTTTAGGAGTGTTGGAAAATAAGGAATACTGCTCGAAGATTTCCTACTTACTCTTGTAATCAACCACGATTGACAAACTTTCGGTTTTCTTAGTTGACTATATATCTTTCTTTTATATATTGACATATAATACTTAATACATATATCTTTTGTCTTTTATATGTATATATATATATATATATATATATATATATATATATATATATATATATTTATATATATATAGTTAGTTGTTGTGCGCACGCCGCGTGCAATGATTTCTGAATTAGTACAACCATTTTACAAATTTCCGTTTTGAGTCGGGGGCCTTAACAGTTAACGTCGTTCTTTTTCTTATTTGATCAATGTTACATATAATTTAAAACAGATCTCAGGCAGGATAGGGTGGAATTCTAATCACATGTAAAGAGTGACAGTTCAGTTTGTATGTTATATTGTAAATAGGTTCTGATTTAGTACCACCATTTTACAATATTCAGTTTGGGGCCGTGGGGCATCAATTCGTTTTTTTTTTTTTAAATGATCTATATAAATATATTTTTCGTTGAGTCCGATACCATTCATACGATTGCGATAAGACTTTGGTGAGTTTTTGTGAAAATATCCGTGAAGCTTCCTGAATTAGTACCACCATTTTACAATATTTCGTTTGGGGCCGGGGCCTTAAATTCTTTTTATTTCTAAAAGAGGTATATAAATAACATTTTGCATGCGTTCCTATACCATTCATCCGATGGCGATAAAATGTTGGTGAATTTTTGTGTGCACGCCCGCAAATGTTTCAAGTTAAAACAACCATATTACAATGTTTCGTTTTAATCCAGGGACCCTAAATTAGTTGATTTTATTATATCAGCTATATAAATATAATTTTAAACAAAGGTAATTCATTGGTGGATGGAATTTAAACAAAGGTAATTCATTGGTGGATGGAATTTAAACAAAGGTAATTCATTGGTGGATGGAATTTAAACAAAGGTAATTCATTGGTGGATGGAGCTTAAACAAAGGTAATTCATTGGTGGATGGAATTTAAAAAAAGGTAATTCATTGGTGGATGGAATTTAAACAAAGGTAATTCATTTGTGGATGGAATTTAATCACATGCCAAAAGCGATATCTCAGTTTTGTGTGGGACAAAAAAAGTAGGTTGCTAAATTAGTACAGCCATTTTTTAATATTCCTTTCGGAGCTTTTTTTTTTCCTTTGATGAGCTCTATAAATATAATGTTCGTATGCGTTTCGATACCAGCATACGATTGCATACGATTGCAATAAAACTTTTCATGAATGTATAAACTTAAATGTTCAAATATTCGTTAGACAACTGGAGTGAATGGTCATGTTAGGGGGGGGGTGGGGGTGGGGGGGAATGTGGAATTGAGAATAAAGTTATTTGTTACACAGACTAAGATCTTGAGCTCACATCATTTTATAGAATCACATATGTTTATGAAAATGTGAATTATCTGAGATCACTTATTGGTCATTTGTTATTAAGTAATTATTACACTGAAAATTTACAAAGAAAAAATAGTTTCCTAAGCAATAACAAAATGTTACTGTTGAAGAGTAAAGAACTCTTTTTATTAGCATAAGTGTTTAATTTATGTTTAAAAAAACCTATCTTAATGTATGCTCATGGTTTGGAATTAATTTAATTATAATAATAATTGAAATCTTTTCGACAAGAAATCACATTTCAAGACTTATAGAAAAGAAGATAAACTATAAAACATCAGTTTGAATGGAAATTTAAATTTTTATATTAGAATAAAAACTTTATGAAAAATACTTATGAACAAATAATTTAAGAAATCTGACCAAAAACAATTTCAAACAAACATGACGTTCTTAAAAGTTATTGAAATTTCGTGTCTTCCCCAATGTAAGGGAAAACAATTTGTAAATAGACCGCAGGCAGTAAGTGATACTTTTATAGCATATACCAAAGAGGGTAATCATGTTAAGCTTATCTTATTCTACAACCCGTTTCGAATTAGCCCATTCCCCCCCCCCTCCACAACCCCCCACCCCTTTTCCAAACCATGAAAATAAAAAAAACTAAAATGAATGTGCATTAAATATACTTACTGCTTTTTTTGTAGTTCTCTAACCTTTCAAAAAATCTAATTTTAAAAAAAGAAAAGAAAAGAATAGAAAATTAATAGTTTATTGAACAAAAAATTTGCCCTGCAAGATGATTTGCAACACAATAATAATAAATTTAAAAGTTTAAAGGTATTTAAAAAAAGAATCATAGCTTAACTAAAATAATTAAATTTCTGTTCAACAGTTTTATCTACCTTCCATCGTTAATTTCTTGTGTTAAGTGTCTTATTACTTCTTTTTCAAAGTTGCCTTCACGTGATTGTGTGGGAGGATTATTTGCTGTAAAAATATTGTAGAGCAGGGGTTAAAATAAACAAGACAAATTAATATAATTGGCAAAATATAAAACTAGTTTATAGGTTTGTTGAGAAATTTCAAATGTTGTTTCTTAACTCTACTTCTATGTTTCTTATGACTGCGTCACTATATTCCTTTTACATTGCTTTAGGAAGTAAGAGATTTTCAGGAACATTTTGACATGGCTCAGTCGCTTTGGTTGTTTCACATTTTTTTTCCGGATGTTATTATTTTGGTTATCTCCTTTAAATTATATCCGAGGCACATTATTTTTAAAACAATTAAAAGCTACTGTTTTACAACAACAACAACAACAACAACAACAACAACAACAAAACAAAAGAAAAAAGAGTCAGGCGAACATCGTTTCATCCTGATTTGTTTGCACGCAATTTAAAAAAAAAATCAAACTGGATTGTCGTCGAATTGACTGTTTTCTTTTGTAGAGTTTATGTGCAAGGAAATTTTCTGCTGCTTTAGCAATCTGATTAATCAATCCTCTTGGAGGACTATTGAAAACTTCTTGTGAGATAAACATTTATTTTTCCTCAAAATGTCAGCCGCTTTCCGTCTTCAGTGGCTTTGTGTTTTTTTTAAAATGATTTTCTTTTACGTTTCTTTTCTTTCTGTGGACTTTCTTCTTAATAAAAAATAGAAGAATGCTGACAATTTTTTTCAACCCATGGTGGCATGTATTAGACAACAGACTTGAGTTGTATTAATAAACGGCTCGTAGAATCAAGACAAAACAATATACAAGCATCAAAACTTACGAGGATTTTTATGAAACAGAAACTGTTGTATTTCCCGGCTCTCCATTGCAATTTGGAAATTCTGATAATGCCAAATCTTCAATGCTCTTATTTCAATTGAAATAATTATGGAGCTGAAACGTAGTTAAAGAAAGATATTGTCTTGAAATAAAAAAAGAATGGAAATTAAGAGTTATTCATAGCGGGGAAAATAAAATGTTAACATTTTTTTTTAAAATCAATTTTCAACAACTAGGTAATCATTTTTTCACATCTATTATGTTTCTTTACTTAAAACATCACAAATGACAAAATAAATTTTTCAAAATATAAATATTTAAAATAAATATGTTAGATTAATTTTTTTTTTATTATTACGTTAACCGTTTTGTATTGTAATTGCAGACTATTTCCAAATTTTAAAGATCTGGTAATTATTAAAATACAAAAATCGATAAAAAGTCAGTAAGTGGATTAACATTTTAGAAAATTCCTCTGAGATACACAGTAAAATTCTATAAATCTCTCCATTAATCTATAGACAATAAAAAGGAGCTTTTGATAGATATACTTACTTAAATTTGGCAATAAGCAAGTTGATGAGCAGAATGTTAACAACAAGTACAAATGCTCCCAATATCATAGGCACCCAATATCTTCCTTCAACTGAAGGGCATCTTGTTTCTGGGTGGTAGATATAGATGGCTGGGTCATTAGTACAACTGCGATCTAGGAAGGAGACATTATTAAGTTTCATATAAACAATTTTCATTTCTAATGTTTATTTAACGCCGATGAGTTTTAGCGTCGACTGTAAAGGTAAAAATATATCACTTGATCAAAACTTTTAAAAACAAAATAGTTTTAATAAATTGCATGGTATTTTAAATAAGCAAATATTACCAATAACAACAACAACAAAAACAAAAAATGTGTCAATGTTAACATTATCTCATTCGTTGATTTCGTATTTAATGGGAATTTATAATATAACCAACTACTTGTGCTATTAATTACGAAAATAAGCATCAGTTGAGGTTAACAAGGAAACATTCAATATATATTTATATATATACACAATTGATAAACAGTTATCTTATTATAATTACCAATTGATTCAATCTCTTCCAAGAAAAACTGTCCAAAAATTGACCAGAAAGACTTCCTCAACACAAAGAAAGGCAATTTGACATTTATTTCAGCATTCGGGTACAACACTGATTCAGATGCAACAGAATATGCCACCATACATATCAAAATCACTACGAGGAATTTCACCAAAGTTGAAAACTGCAAAAAGAAAAGCAAATGAGATCAAAATGGATTAATTGCTATTTGCATAACTTAAAAATGTACAATAGTGATTATTTGGAAGCGCATACAATATCTCCACAAAATAGTTCATGTTATAACTTGTTCTTTTACTTTTTACTCGTTCAAATAAAAAAAATTAAAATATACGAATTGAGGACATACCCAATCAGGATTTGTTAAAAAATTATTTGGAATAATAAACGTAAAAGTACATTTGTATTCTTTATTTGTATTTCGTTACAGGTATTTACCATTTCCAATATCATTGCGACAATGGGACCAAGATATTCGAAATAGTAACAGTACTTTAATAGACCCAAGGACCATAGGATGAAGCTAGCGCTGTAGAAAACCCTTGAAAATTGCATCAGCTCTGGTACATCTATTCTACAATATGCAGCGATGCGAAAAATCCACGCCAAGAAAAAAAACGCCAATGAAGTACTTTTCAGGACATGGAAGTTATCTTTGCTCAAACCCATGTTTTGTCGCTGCATTAAAAAAACACAAAATTGAAACGAAAAACTATAATATTTAGGATATTCATATTTTTATATACCTTTTAAATTCTAACTAAATCTTTAGAAAAAATACATTACAAACATATTATAACTAATTAAAAAACAAGGAAAATTGTTAATCATAAGTGATTGTTATTTTTTATGAACACGCTCAATATCAGAAAAGTATACATCGCTTAGATGTCCTGAGCATAGAGACAGACTAGTAATAAAAAGTAGTTGAAAAACATGTGGGTTTTTTTTACATTATATACATCTTGGTTGCCAAATTAATTTAAATAGTCTTACCTTTCGTAAAATGGCCACTTTTAGAAAGACCACCACAAGAAACAAAAACCATAAAAACCACTCAAGCACATTAAATGTCGCTGTTTCTAATGACGTGAGCAGCATGAAACTGTATAGTCCAAGAAGTATGATATAACTGATCTGAAGAGGAGTTGTGGTATTTTGCTTAAGTTTGTTTTTACTGCTATCACTGGATTTTGAATCAATTTAATAGAACAGTCGTTTGGTTTATAAAACGATTTAATCGTTTTAGAAAATTTGGCATAAAATAATTTGAAATCAATTTTTATTGTTCTGAATGTACTGAATAGGTATTTTTATACAATATAATGAACATAATTAAATTCAAGTTTTATATGCTTTTAAGCGTTAAAATCATATACTTAAAAAAAAAGAAACAACTTACAAAGCTAAACCACCAAATTCTGATTGGTGTAATATGGATGCAGGTAGATACAGGTCCAGCATTTAATCTAAAACAAATAAAATGTTAATTATTATCCAGCAATACATTTATTGAACGTTAACAAAATGTAAGCCTAAACTTTTAGGGTGTCTGCACACCAATTGTTAAATATTAGAAATTTAAATCTTCGTGCAAACTGTAACTTAGTTTTAATATTACTCACGCATCATTTGACAGGGTCTGAAAAAAAAAATCTTAATATTTTTTTAAAGTGGTATGTAATGTATGGGCGTAAATTAACCATAATAAAACAATTAGTACGTGTTACATGAATACCTAATGATCATAGCATAATTATATTCTTAATTAAAGAATCCCTAAAAACAATTTTTTTCGCATAAATCTTTTATAAAATGTAATATCGAACAATTGGGGGGGGGAGGGGGTAGGCTAAAAATTGGACAAAAAATACATATAATTAACATACTTTATAAGAGTTCCAATTACTGCTCCTCCTAATGTGCAAATGCACATTTCTTTTATGCCCGGAACTATGTCAAATAAAAATAAAATCTAATGACCCACCCGCCTTTACACAACAGATCTATTTAACCCAATATTTTAGAAAAAAAGAAAAAAAATATTACGCAGCAAACGCAGAAATATTTTAGGAATGAAACTCAGTTGGGGCTAAAAGCATTCTCTCGGGGGGGGGGGGTGTTTACTAAGAGAATGAATTTATGGTTATATATGGCGGTGGCGACGAAGCCAGAGCTGGCCCTGGTCATCAAAATTCCCAAATTTCGGTGCTGATAGATGCCCACCTCCCATAAAAGCCCAAAATACTATGCCCACCCCCAAGCTGAAAATCATCTAAAAGAAGATGGTCTAGAGGCATAGTTTATACTAGGCCATAGTTATTTTCATTCAATTACTTGAACAGTAGGCTATAGATAGCCGTATCCAGGAAAAGCGGTGCCCAGGGAACACTGGTAAGACGATTTTTTCCCCCAAAGTCTATATAAAGTATATGATATTTTATCGTTTAATTAACTACAAATGGCCTTCGTAAGACGATTTGCTGCCACTTGATACTATCGCCTGGGGCAATAGGTCATCTCGCCCGCTCCATCGCATGGCCCTGAGAATATAAATGGTTAGATGCCTCACTGCATTACTGTGCCCAGGGCCTCTGATGCTGTAAAGACGGCACTGGGTTGGGGATGGGGCTAACAATATGATAGAAGATGTTGGCATTGGCATAAGCCTATGTGCCAGATAGGTTGACCGAAAATTGGATAATTAGCCTTTCGAAGATTTTGCCAGCCTGCCATCCATCCAGCCAGCCAAGAACAAAGCCAAATTAATATAAAGGATTTAAAAATGCATCACAGCACTCCTTAAATACTTTGCTATGTTTAAAGCACAATTTGGGTTTAGAAAGAAAATTATTAGCAAATTCTACTGTGCAACAGTCGGAAGCATTTTAAACTTTAATATAACCTGCTGGTGTGCTAACTTATAATATCTCATTAAACGCCAATTATATACTTATAAAAAAAAAGATACCGAAATCATAAAACAAAACCAACTACACTTGACGAATTTTTTAAAAAAGCAAAATACATTTGTAAAGCTAATTTCTCAAAAAACGCTAACACAGATAAGTTAACGAGATCAGGGCGAAATCTTTCTCTCAAAGTGAGGACCGAAAGATTTTGAATTTATCCTTAATCTGACAGCTTTTACGTGCTTCCCGGATATTATACAATAAAATGATCGCTCTTAAAATCAATGCTCTCATTTAGTAGTTTAGGTTTCATTATAACTAGCTATAGCTCACCAAACAATGGTGGTCGCAATGAGCGAGTTTCCCATCTACTATAGTTAATTTTAAAAAATACCTTTAAGTAATGCAATTTATAAAATACACAATTAATGCTCCCCCCTCCCCCCCCCCCCAATACGCCACCTCTTCTGAAATATATTAATACTAGTTATAGCCCGCAAGACATTGGCGGTAGCAATGCGTGAACTTCCCATCCACTAAAATTACGTGACAAAAACGTGAACTCAAGTTACGCACATTTATAAATGTCAATTTTGCTACACCCCCCTCCCCCTTTTTCCTGATACATCACTTTCCACTTTTTATTTCACGCCCATAAACTATATTAATATTCTCATGTCCCAACCACTTTTAAACCGAATATTTTTCACCCAACACTTAAATTGAGACGATTTCATTTCCGAAAAGAAAATATTACGCACCAAATGCAATTGCGTTATTAAAAACAGAAATACATCATTTAGCGTAGTTATAGCCCGCCAAAGATTGGCGGTAGCAATGCGGGAACTTCCAATCTAATAAAGTTACTTGAGACGATTTTATTTTACGAAAAGAAAATATTTTGCACCAAACGCAATTGCGTTACTAAAAAAAAAAAATCAAATATAGCTTAGTTATCGGGAATTATATTTTCCGCGCTAGTGAACTCATTATTGAACCACACTCTGGCATATCTATAAATAGCGTGCGTGTTGTTTGACCTTTGCTGGCGAATTATATATACTAGTTATAGCCCGCCAAACATTGGCGAAAGCAATGCGTGAACTTCCCATCTGGTAAAGTTACTTGACAAAACATGAACTCAAGTAACGCACATTTAAGAATGCCAATATTTTATATACTCCTTCATCCATGATGCGTCACTGCACACTTTTTATTTCACGCCCATGAACTATATTAATATTCTCATGTCCTAACCACTTTTAAACCGAATATTTTTTCCCCATACTTAAATTGAGACGATTTCATTTCCGAAGAGAAAATATTACGCACCAAATGCAATTGCGTTATTATATATATATCATTCAGCTTAGTTAACGGGAGTTATATTTTGCGCGCTAGTGAACACATTATTGAATCACACTCTGGCGTATCAATATATAGCCTGCGTGGTGGTGGTGTTTGACCTTTGATGGCGAATTATATCTTTAGATAAATGAGAAAAATGAAAATGTTATTGTTTGTTTTTAATTTAGTGACGTGTTTCTGCAAGGCCCTCACTTTCAAATTGGTTAAATGGCTCTTTAAGATTTCTTTTTTTTCAAAATCAATTGTGGGCAACACGGTTTAGTTTTAAATAAGCGCTCAAACATAAATTTCATTTTTTTTTTTTTAAACTATGCCTCACCTCTTTAGACCAGATGTGATTTCTTAATTCGATTGTTGGAGTCTTGGAAAGGAACTTTTTATTCCCTGTGGCCAATGCTATGTCAATGCAAGATAGATGCCCCCATTCTGGTATTCCTGCGGCTAACAATTCGAATAATCTCGTCTTGCTACTGAAGAATCCTTTAAATGTTGCCTCAATGGCAAGTTTTCTATATGTACTACACAGATTTAGAAAAAAGTAAAATAATTAAAGTAAAGTATAACTACTAAAACTTTAAAACAAATTTTAGATGCATGCTATATATTTTTATGAAGAGTCATATTTTACTAAAAATAAAATCTGTCAGAGCGTTAGAAGCCTTAAATGTGTTTTTTTAATTGATTAACACTAGATATGGCTTTTTAGAACGGTGACAAGTTTCTCTAATTTTTATTTTTAATAATTAGACGATAGTTTATTTAAATGCAGAGCCGGATTTACTTCTTGTATGCCTTGAGCAAACATAACATCAAAAGAACTCAAATAAGCACTGGAAAATATAATTTGTAAACAAATTATACATATTTTATTTTTGATTAAACTTGGAAACAAACTAAAAAACAAATATAAATTTAAAGTCGCATTTGAATCGTTTGGTTGATCAGTTACTATGATAGATCATCGAACTTGAACGTGGTTCCGCCACACTTTCAATGTAGTAAAGGAGCAAATGCTGTTTTAAAAAAATTAAGACTTTATTCAATATTTTCGACTCAAAGTTTACAAGTTAAATTTTCAAATCTAACGTTGAAACTTATGTTTCTCTAATGTATGTACTTTAAAAAAAATAATTAAGGTATCGCATATGTTGTTAGTGCTAGTTTGTGTCAACTTGATCGCTGAGATCAAAATGTTTTTTGACATAGGTCAATAGCACAAAACGGAGGTTTGCTAGAGCTCTTATACGACCTGAAATATAGAAACAAAACAAATAAGCCCCAGTTGAATACGAAATAGATATTCCGCAAATTTGTTTTTAAAAAAAATATTCTTTTGGCGTTATTCTAAATGGATTTAGTGTATACACCATCTCAATTACGACAAGGTTTTGTCCCATCTTCAGCTAACAGCTGACTGAAGATACATTTACAGTCCCAAAGCAGGATCTGTATGTGGTATGGTGGTGATTAATCAAATGCTACCTTGGGCGTGCCAATAGAAAATCATTCAGAATCCTGCAAAAACAGGTTTTGGATGGAAGCTGGTTCCGTAATTTTGTTTCACACTACTGTTCGGTATAAATAAATAGTGTTAGAAGCCAATGCTAATGAGATAATTGTTTTTTTTCATCTTTTTAAAAATATATCCCTAAAACTAAATAGAAAATTAGAAACAATCAACAGCTATTTTAATGATTTATATTAGATCTTAAGCAATTGAATTAATTGCTTTATGGCTAATCTGACCCCCCCCCCCGGTCTAGTTAATAAAATTTAATTTCAAAAGAAATTGCAGATATTATTTTGTTACCAGCATCCATTCATATCTGTTGTGCCCAACGCTGGAAATGAGTGTTTGATATATTGAAACAAAACACATTAGTGCACTTAAAAATGTGTATTAAAAAAAAAATTACCACCGGAATAAAAAGAGTTTGGAAAATATTTCTTGATATATTTATACAATATCTAATTTTCTATATCTACACAAATTCACATACCGGAGAGATATGAAAGGAAGCGTGAGATAAATGACTATATTAGTACAGGCTATACACATTATTCGATTTTTTAAAAAATGTATTGTTAAACTTACACCATGTTTTCCTTTAAAATCTTTTGATCATTGGATCTAGAATTCCGCATCGCTTTGAAGATCCCATAAGCTATTAGAGCTGCTGCAAGTGGATGCTAAAAACCCAACATATATTTAAAAAAAAAATATTTATCTTTAGTTATTACATTAAAAAACTTAAACCTCATTATCATAGTTATTTTTACAAACTTTACAAAGGAAAAAAAGGAGAAAGTATAAAATTCAATCTTTCGATCTCAAGACATTATTTCAACTTACGCGAACATGTGACCAATACAGAATAGACACTTCCAGTTTCGACTCAAGGACAGATGTTATAAATAACAGTTCAGGTTCTTCAAGTGGAACTATTCAAAAGATCACACAGACAAATTTTTTATATATATATATATACAATATATATTGATGAGATTTTCGTTAAATAAATAATAAATAAAATGCTGTTTCAATGTTTTAAGGAATCCCATTTAAAAAATGGAGCTTAATTTTACGCGACTATTAAAAAAGATGTGCACGCTGTTTGGTCTGATTCCGGAGATTTTTTATTTTTCATGGTAATGACCAGAACGTAAGCAAAGTCATTGGCTTATTCTAATATATATATATATGCGGTTCCCAAGGCTCTGTAATCGTTTAAGGGCAACACGGGCAAAAGTCTTTCCAACTAAGCTAAGGAGAGAAATGCCTCGGCAGTTATTGCAATCACTTCGGTCCCCTTTATTTTTATACAATGTTACGTTAAGGAAGAAGCACCGTCCCCACCAATCATATCTATTGAGGGTCATGATCTTTCGGTTGTTGATCATTTCATTTACCTGGAATCCATTGGCGCCCGCAGAAAACTTTCTAGGGAGGGGTGGGCAAAAAAATCGATTAACTTTTCAGGGGGGGGGGGGGGGGCAAACATTTTTTAGTAATGTTTTAAGGTAGTTTTAATTTAGTGTAGCGTATTTGTATAGTGAACGAAAGGACAGGACATCAGCTTGGTTACTTTCTCTTTATTTTCTCTTTACTTTAATACATTTTTGGTCTATTTTTGTCTAAAATTTTTTTTATCCAATCAATCCAGGGGGAGGCAAGTGCCCCCCCCTTGTCTTTCCCTGCGGGCGCCCAAGCTGGGATCCAATATTTCTAGTTCTCTCGCCGTTGATGAAGATATAAATATCAGGGTTGCAAAAGCAGCAGCAACTATGGCTAAACTGAATAAGCTGGTGTGGCATAAGCTCAATCTACCTGATAAAACAAAAATAAGTGTCTATCAGGCATGAGTGCTTAGCACGCTCCTATATGGAAGCAAAGTGTGGACCACATGTACCACTCAGGAGCGGAAACTCAACAGCTTCCATCAAAGATGTCTGCGTCGCATTTTACGCATTCTTTGGCATGACAGGGTTTTGGAACGTGGAGGTTTTGGAACGTGCACACATAAAATAAATAAAAATTTCCCCGGAATCATTGTTCAGCACTGTTATATGGTAACTCTTCAATAATGTATAACCCAATAAAATATATGCACCGATAAAGTACACGGGAAATTGTTCAAAAATAATCCATGACACTGTTGCATTAAGTAAATACATTTAATAATGATAAATGATTATTCAATTCTTGTGTTGTCTTAACAAAGTAATAATAATAGAAATATGTTAGCTTCCAAGCCAATTAAATAAAAAGTCAAAATTAACCACTAACCACATTGCTATTTATACGCTTACAAAAAGGATAATGTTGTTTTACCTCCGTCGTCTATGGAGCCAATGTTTAGTTCTATGTGGCGTTTCAGGTTTGACTCAATGTGACTCTTTTGTAGGCCTCTACCCTAGAAAACATTTTTTAAAATGAAAAGCATATTTTGTCTTCTTTACGTTATCTTTAACATGTTCTTTTTAAAAAAAATCTATGGATTTTTAAAAAAAAATGTAATAATTCTTTTTTTTTAATAAAAAAAATACTTTTTCCTGCACTAGAAGCTCACTAAGTTATAATCTAGGCAGTGATTTTTAATTTTTTTACAAGAATACCTCTTTGATATCGGCATACTCTCTCCACGATGCCTGTAAAAGAAATGTAAAAAAAAAATAAATAAATATTCTTTTGATGTTATAAGTTGGATTGCTCCGAGGGAAAAAAATTAAGACAAAAAAGAATATTGGCACTCATTTAATTGTATAATATTAAAGGTGTGCAGAAATAAGGGTACCTTAGAATACAGTCGACTCATAAATCCTGGGGAGGAAAGCATCGCTTTAAGACTCATTCCATTTTTACACAATTCAGTTAAAAACTGTTGACGGTGCAAACTGATTGCTAGCATAGCAGATCTCTTTGTATTCTCCTTCACAACATAGAAAAGATATAAATAACGTGGAAGATGAAATTCCGTATTTCAATTAACATCTATTTTAATATATANATATATATATATATATATATATATATATATATAAAAGAATTAGCGATGCTGACCGTAACTCCAAAGAACTGAAAATATTTAGATCTTTTAAGATTCTTAAAAACAAACATAGTTATATTCTATTATTTTACGGAAATCAAATAACTTTAAATGCGAAAAAAAAAATTATATCTCGGCTTTCATTTTAGTAAAAGTTTAAGTATTACTATTATAAATTACAAATACATTTAAAGTAACAACCAAGGAACTATTTTAAGCATTTTATTTGTATTTAAAAGTTATGAGAAAAATTATTTTAAAAAATTATGATCTATGAATTACATTATAATCACATTTATCGTGTAAACACAAACATCTGTTATTTTTAGTACGTTTCTATATTGCGAAATAAAAATAAAACTGAGGTCACATCGCTATTGCCTATTATAGCCACAGCTCTCAGTTTCTTTGATTTTATAACCGATCGTGAAAAAACTAATATGTATTTTCCCCTTCAAATAAGTAAGATTAATAAATATAATTTATTTTTAAATTGCTAAAATTAAATAAAAAGTAAGCTCGTAAATTTTAACATTTCTGGTTCTTGTTCTGGTAGTGTTCATTGCAGCATCCATATACTGGCATCTGTGCAACGGTTGGGGGAAAGGTGTTGCTAGTCTAACATCTCCTAGCAGATACCAGGGCAGCCTTGAAGCTTTCGACCGATGTCGAGTTCACAGAGGCATTGTCCAGGTTGTTCCAAGCAATTATTGTGCGTGGGAAGGAATATTGTTTATACTGTACTGTGTGCATCGAGGCGCAGTGAAGCACTTGCTAATGTTTCGGATGTAATTCTTTATGGGGTTGTCAGTTATGAAATCATTGTTCAGGGAGCGTTTGGCTCTGATCAATCGACCCGGCTTCTGTGGGTTGAGGTACGTGCCTTCTGGGATGGCCGGCACCAGCCCCATGACCACTTTATATAAGAATATCAGGTGGAGTCCCTCTCGTATGTCTTTAAGGTAGGGGATGTCAAATCTTTTTAAGAGGCCAGTGACGAAGCCAGAATTGGTGGATTTGTAATCTCGTGCGATGAAACGCACCGCGTTACGTTGAACTCGCTCCATCGTGTCCACTTCTTGCTTAAGGTGTGGGTCCCAGATGATTGCACCATATTCTAGTAGTGGGCGGACGAGTGCGAGATAGGCATTCGTTTGCAGGAAGTTGGGCAATGGCGCAGATTTCTTCGAATGAAACCTAGTTTGGAGTTTACTTTATTTTAAAATTTGTTTATATGGGGTGACCATTTTAGTTTATTTGAGAAGAGAATTCCAAGGTATGGATTATTTGATACTTCTTGGAGAATTGTCTAGTGAGTACATATAGGTTGAAGATTTTTTTCTTTAGCTGGTCATTGAGTAGGATTTGGTTTCATTAAATCTCATGCCCCATTTGTTCGCCCACTTCATAAGGCACTTCAAATCTGTTTGGAGGTGGTTGTGGTCATCATGGCCGTTTATCTCTCTGTAGACAAGACAGTCATCTGCAAACAGCCTAACCTAAGATTTTACAGTAATAGGGAGGTCGTTTATTTGACAGAGAAAGAGAATGGGGGCTCAGCACTGAGCCTTGTGGAACTCCTGATTCTACGTTGGATTTCCCTAATCGGACGCGGTCTGCCACTACTTGCATGGTACTTTGTGTTAGGAATGTTAAGAGCCATGAGTGAAGATTTATGGTAATGCCATAGTGGTGCAGCTTATGTAGAAGAAGGCTGTGTGGAACAGCGTCAAAGGCCTTGGAGATTTGAGAATTAACATGTCGACCTGAGTACCTTTGTCATAGGAGGCAAGGAGGTGATTGGTGGTGATGATTAATTGAGTTTCTGTTGAGAATCCAGAGCGGAAAAAAATGTTGTAGTGTTCAAGGTGGTTCATGATGTGGCGATAGATGATGTGCTCTAGGGTTTTGCATGGAATGGAGGTCAGGGATATTGGGCGGTAGTTTGCTGGGTTATGACGGTCACCTTTCTTGTAGGCACTAGTGATGTTTCATCAAGACAGTCTAGTGGGAGTTTGCCGGAGTCAAGCGACTTTTGAAAAATGTGGGTCATGGTTGAGGCAATGTTGTCAGCCAGGGTCTTCAGGACAAAGTTCGGGATACAGTCAGGTCCGGGCGCTTTATTGGGTTTCAGGTTTTTGAGAAGTTTGGCTACACCTGTTTCAGTTATGTCATAGTATGTTATGGAAAGTTCGCGATTGCACTAGAAAAGTAAACAATGTCTAAGTCTTTTCTGGAATGCGTCTTACGCTGCATATATAAGGGTTTCAAAGAACATTAAGGAGAGAGATTGATGGATAGATATTTTTCATTTCACGAGACAATTGTATTACTCTGTGTATACTCGTATGTGTTTATTCGCATTCATCATTGTACTTTATAAATTGGCACATTGTACTAGTATAACTGTGTACCGGTACAAGACTTCTCACACTCTGTAAGTTGATGATTGTAATTATGTTTCTTTGTTTTAGTAATTATATTAATACTTAAGTAAATCTTATTAATTGTAATTAGTACTGTTTTGGGTGTCGTATTTTTGCTATTGCATTTCTGTATGGTATCGTCCATTGTTAGGCATTGTTTAGAACGAGCCAATAACTTTAAATAAGAGATTAATTTCTCAAAATAGAAGGCATTACGTAACAACAATCTTTTTACAGTTCTACAAGTAGGTCAAATGCGATCATCTATTTTTCTTTATCATCCACTTTCACCTACGGTGCTGGTAGAAAGCTCACTTGTTTTTAAGCTTTTAGAAACCGTTTGCACTTGCGAGAAAGCATCCAGTCTAGAATACTGGTGAAAAAATCGTGATATCGAACCAACTATTTCAAAAGGAATAATTATAAACAATAACTATAATTTACAGTTTGTTTCATAAATCACTCAAATGGTGTATATCTATTGACAAATATCTAATTTTATAATATCAAATCGAGTGTTACCTCAGAATTGCTTTCCAACAGCATATCCTTAGAGAAAAAAAAGAAGAAAAAAAAGAAAACAAAAGAAAAGATGTTAAGATTTTCACAATCTTGAGGAGTTTACATAATACGTATATAGAGCGATTTCCCTTTCATTTAAATTTGCATTTATCATGCCAAAGCAAATACTTTTAAATGCAATAACGTATTTTTTTTTTCAAAAACAATTATCTTTCCAAGTTACCAATACGTATTAGCAGGAACACATTGATAATTTAAACTAAAAGTTCATACAATACCTTAATATGTCTCTCAATGTCTTTGACATAATAATTTAGGCTTGTGCATAAAAAAACCCATGTAGCACGCAAGTTCACTGGAATTCTATCTCCAATATTATGATGGACCTTGAAGGCTGAAAAAAGTGAAGGGAAATAATGTGATATTTTATTTAAGTATATTAAATTTCAAATTAATTAAAAACTAAAATTCCCTGAACAGAATATACATTACATTTAATTAAAATCAATAACATCAAACATACAATTTCGAATTTCATAAAGTTATAATTATTATTTATAAAATTATAATTATTATTCCATTTTAGAAAATGAAGTCAAGCGGTACCTTCTATAATTTTTTTAACAACACATAATTTGTTAATCTCTTCAGTTTCGTGTGACTCATGTAGATCCCAATATATTCTTTTTGGCTTTGATGGGTCCCTACAGTTATGTAAACATCAATAAAATTATTAAGAATACAGTAATGGTTTGAAGAGAGTTGAATCAAGACAAATGGTTAATTTGTTAATAAATGGTTAATAACGGAAATTTAGAAATTTGTATTTAAATAGTTTTAAGACTACTGCATATAACTTATCCAATTCTCATTAGAATGGGAGAAAAAGTATGCGTTAAATTTCTTATGATTAACAATATATTTAATTCGGATTATATCACATTTTAACAAACAGATTTTATTGTTTCTTTCACAATAAAGAAACATTTTTTCAGTATTACCTGGAAAATACATTTCACTTGCTGTGACAAATTTTAACCCCCCCCCCCCACCCAAAAAAAAAAAAAAAAAAGCAAAAAAAAAAACAAAAACTCAAGGAATTTGGACAGACTAAAATAGTGAAAATGATCTGTTTGAAAAAAAGGATATCGAGATTTGTATCATCTTTTCCAAAGATACAGTTTACGGGCGTTGATAAGTGGGTGGGCAAATGCATTTAATGATAAGAATATGTTTATATTTACAAATGCATAAGAAAATTTCGAGAAAATATTTATAAAATATACACAAAATGTGTTGGTATTTTCCGATAAAATAAGGGCCTAATATTTTACAGGCGTGAAACTCTAAATCTTTTAAAACATACATAAGTTTAAAAAAAATTGAGCTAATAGAGTTCAGGAATGTTAACAAAAAAGTGTGGTAGGGGTACATTATACGTTACCTATTTGCGCCAGTGTCATCCTGTGCATTTTCCATAGAATCATTAGGAAAGGAAAAGGGGAAAAATAAAGCTTTAATAATATGTAAATACATTATCTTTTAAGAAATTCTTACGAAACTTTAATGTCCTAAATTTAAAAGTTCAATTAGTCTAATGTTTCTAAAACACCAAATGCACTTGCGATACTTATTTTAAACATAATCTCATTTAGCGCAGTTACAGAGAAATTTATTTCGTGAGATATGTCTTCATCCGCCCTTGAAAAATAGAGGGAAAGATTTTCGGGTGTTGGGGCTATTTTTTTTACTAAATATGTTGTTATTAGCAACGAGTCCATGTGTCAAGTTTCTGCTCGATAAATTGACAGTAAGTGGGTCCAATTAGCCATCCAAAACTTTGCCCTATTCACACTATAAAGCAAGATTAATTAAAAGGATTGTAAAACATAGTCTTCAGGTTGTTAGAAGCGCTTAAACGTTTTCTTAACTTTTGTCGGCAAACTTTTGCATTATTTAATGAAAAAATAAGGTTTAAAATTAAAAAAAACAAAAAAAAAAAAAAAAAAAAAAAAAAAAAAAAAAAAAAAAAAAAAAAAAAAAAAAAAAAAAATTAAAAAAAAAAAAAAAAAAAAAAAAAAAAAAAAAAAAAAAAACACGTAGAATCAAAACACTTAACAAAACATGTTAAAGGTTCATCATTTAGTTTAGTTCACGCATTATTATTTTTGAAGATATATTCTTTATAAAAAAATAGACAAAAACTACCTGAATTATTACGATTGGGACGCCATCAGTACATTGTTCCACTTCTTTTGTATATTGATGATCACCCTTCTCAAATACAAAAACACACTGAAATATTGCTGAAAAAAATAATTTTTAGAAGCTTTCAATAAATGTAAAAAAAAAGACTTTGTTATTTGAATTGACCCTTTTAAAGAGATATGCAAGAAATAGTTAATTATTTTTTTTTCGTACTATACACTTATTAAAAATGTTTTAGATTATTAATATTTATTACGTTTGTCCCTTATGGGTGCTTGATCACCAGCAGCTGACGTGAAGCGAATCCTTGGAAAATTGTTTTGGATGGAGAGTCTCTGAAATTAAAGTCAGATAAAATATAATTTAAAAGAAATGTCTTTTATCATGTTTCGATTATTGTCAATAAGATTCAATTGGAAGCTGCATATACAATGTACATTAAGGTTATATGTATACGTTTAAAGTGCCATATAAATGGAAAAAAGAAAACATTTTGTACAAACATACTGTACACACAGAAATCAATATATAATATAAACATTGCTTATCAGTTAATGATGAGGAATAAAAAGTAACTTATGCTCAAATCTTCATTAAAAAGTAATCAATTTGTTTTTACCCCAGTAACGTATCCCATAATTTTCTTTTTCCCGCTCCTTAGTTTTGAATGCTTGTATAGATGTTCAATTTTTTCACAAAATTTTTTTGTACCATGCACCATAAGCAGCGATTCTGTAGAAGTGGCGTATTTCATGGACAAACAACATATTAGAATTAAAAAAAACAACATTGTCATTATTACTCCAAACAATGGTAAATTAATTTAAACTGAAGATATTTATAAATTAAGTACACCTACCACTGTCTACAGCAATCTCAAAAAACTTCTCCATCAGGCGTCTTCCATAAGCATTATCAAAGTTCGGGTTCTCGTCACTTCCAATCAACCAGATGACATTCTTATAAATATGAAAGATAGAGCCATGAAAACTAATTTAAGCTATTTTTTTTATAATGCTTTGCTGTGATGTTCTTTAAAAGAACAATAAAAAGTATATATAACAGGAAATGTTAAATATACAAAAATATAATGATATAAATTATATTTTCAACTAATTAACTAAAGTGAAACTAAATACAAACTTTTAAAGCGTATTGCTTTTATTGTTGCATCAAAATGCATAATATTAAGTTCAATATACAAGCGTGAGAACATTTTACAAAAAATAACGTTTGGAGTTGATTGCACTAAGAGAAATTTATGTAAAGACAGTTTATAAATAAGTTCTCAACACAATGAAAATCCCCCCACCACAAAAGACAATGCAATAAAAATCGTTTATTAATAAATGTAGTAAAATTGTCGAAATTAACATCAACGATTTGAAAATTGTTGAAGGAAGTAACAATATGCAAAATTAGAATCATGTAAAAGTACTAAAAAATGCTTTTAATTCCGGTTTAATGAAAGAAAAAACAAGCACGTTTAGAAAGGTATTCAAGGAATCATGTAACGATGCGGCTTCTCAAGCACTAACGAAGCTGTAAAATCATACATCATATTCACTTAAAAACTAACGTATTAAAATAGGCTTATTATTTTTCTCCTAGTACATCTAACCTACATTTGGTTCTTTGCTAACAATCTCCATGTCTAAATTTGATGCTTTGTTAGTGTCCTCTAAAAATCCCCTTAAGCTAGCCTGCAAAGAAAACAAAAGATTCATATGTACATGTATGGCTAGCACTCAAAAATTAATTTTATAAATATCATCATTACCCCCTCAAATGTGTTTTTTATGTGAAAAGAAACAAGCATACAAAATGTGAGTGCTTTCCAATATGCATTTTCAAGCATTACCTTATAACATTAACTTTAACATCACAATTGAATTTAATGTAAAATCCTCCAAATATAAGACACATCCTGTACCTCTTTACATTTATTTTATAAGCTAGTTAAGAATATTTTTGGACACAATCTGTTTTTTTAATTTCAACAGAAACTAATTTTTTATTTCTGCGAATCTTTATGTTGCTGCAGCGACAGCTGGACAAAGCTGAATGGTTGTGACTTTTAAAAGCCATATATGTTTTTCTTTGAAGCATATACTGTTCAGTTATGCGAATGTCGTAACAGTAAACATTTTACTCGTTCTATACGGAGCTTTTTATGAAATCACTCCGAGAAAGGATTTGCACAGTTGACAAACGTATATGTGGATTCAAAGTTGAGGCAGTTTCTTAACTGTTCTTTTAGGTACATGCTATACGTATAAATTTGTTTCCCTCAAAATACAGTTCAGGATTCTGATAAAATAAGTGTTACGTTTTTTTAAAAATATACTTACGTATTAGTCCAAATAAATGTAAATTGCTCAAATGATCCACAAATAGCAAGTTAGTGTTAACCATGGGACAAAATGGATGTTTTTGCCTCTAATGGTTATACATATTTGCTTTTCAAATTGCTAACATTTAATTTAACACACAACACAAAATGTAACTTTACCATTAATCAGTTTTACTTTTATTACTTTTAAAATTTGCTATTTATTGCAGTTATTAAGGAAAATTTGTACTTTAATAAAATAATTAAATTAGTAAAATGGTTATCAAAATTTTTTTGCAATTTTGACAGAAATTTAGTACATAGTTAATTTAAAATAAGTGTATGAATATTTATAATACACTTTTGTGCTTTTAAATTTTTTAAGGCGATGATAATTTATTTTGAGCTTTGTTATAAAATATATTTTATATAGAAAATTTGTGGTATAAGGGAGTTGTGACTATATATGGGATATTAATTTAGGTCTGGGGTTGCAAAAATTGAGCGATAGTGTTTGTCATGGGGATTCTTTAAAACAAACACTTAAAATAATATGTGGATGTTGGGAAAGATGTTGCATTTTGTATTTTCCTCCCGGCAGCAGAAAATATGCCACAGAATATGTGGGAGCAATTGATTGGTACCGCTGTACTTCAAATTTCAAATAGATTACTTAAATGTCATTTGTGGTAGTTTATTTCAGTTAAACTGAAAAATTAAGTTTACAAACATATAGTCCATTCACTTATCTTTCATTTGATACCTTGTTTATTCTTACAAACAAAACAATGCAATTTTAATTAGTTTTTTAATCCCAACCTCTCACTTATCTGTACCCGGGTAACAATTAGCCACTTCGAAACGTAAAAGTCTATACAAAGACACTTACTTAAAAATAAATTGAAAGGCTAATCTGCTGTTTCATAAATATAAATTTCAAATTAGTTGAAAATTATAGAAAAGACATTTTTCAAGGATGCATTACACCAATTTGATTCAGTACATAAGTAAAAATTCGATTTTTAGATGCTGAGATTTAGTAAAACAGGTGGAATGTAGAGAAATATGCATTCCATTATTAACCCGGTATAATATGGTCATATAATCTAGCTATAAATTTGTGAGTTATGTATACAAATTAAAGTTATAGATATACGCATTTATTTACAATATTCTATGATATTTAAAGTTTAAAGCTAGGGTCTATATGAAGAGATCATTGGCCATGTTTACATGGCCTCTCTGTAGAAAATAAATTTAACCTAAACATTCAAAGGAAACATAAAATTGGATAAGTATACTTATTTCAATACTTAAACCTAGTTTGTAGAATAAACAAACACATTTTCGGCTAAAACTTATTTTAATTGATTAATTATTAAATTCCCTATTTATACCTGAGTTGCTGGGCTACTGTTTGTTTCTTTAAGATGTACCTGTGACGTCGAGAGGGGATTACTTTTCTACAAGAAAAAAAGTGACCCTTATGTTCATACTAACAAGAAGAAACTCATAATTAATACTTAGTAATACGCAAATAACAACAAAACATGATAAAACTGTAAAAATTTATAACTGAAAGGAAGAGGGCATTGAATATTGGGGATACATATTATATGTTTTAATATGTTGCTTTATAAACATAATAAAGAACCCCTAACTTTATTTAACATATTAACACAAAAAAAAGACAAGACAATTATTACATAGTTGCAAATACGTTTAAAACATATGTTATTTCTAACCTAATGAAATCAGGACTAGGACTAGTAGATAAACTTTACATTAAAATACGCTATTGATATTCACACAAAAACTCAAGTTACTTATTGCTAAATGGTTTTGCAATTTAATCTGTTTTTAGGTTTGGCTCGTTCGATTGTTTTACGATTAAAACACATTTATAATAGGCCTTAAGAATTTTTTTTTTAAATTGTAAAAAGTATTTGTTAATAACAAAACCTACCAGTTTTGAGTCTAATGATCTCCTTCGGCTTTTTTCATTTGTAAACCTGAACCTCTGAATAAAAATAGGCATTTTAAAAAAGATACTTAAAACTTTTTTAATGTACATATATTTTCTTGTAAGCATGCAAAGGTAAAATTTAACCTTTTAGGTTTTAAACTTACCTTTAATATTTTTTGTATATGTTGCATATCGCTGAGATTTCTAAATATTTTTAATTTTCGGGGATAGATTATGTAGACCAAATTACGGAAACAAATCTTTACCCGTTCCTTAGAAGGTGAGAGAAGTTGTTTTTATGCCTATTACCCCTTTATTTATTATTTTTGTACAAATTGTCGCAGTATGGTATTTAGTTTCTACTTATTATTTAAATTAAGTTTTGTAAAATAGTACAGAAAATCTTCAATTTCCCAAACTCAAATAACCAAAAAATCTATTATCCGAAAGGGTAATATATATATATATACTTTTAATGTTCGATCTCCGAATGACATGGAGCCCATGGGTACAAAACCCTAGAAAATAATTTGAAACCCTATCGCGCAATGCAGGTAAAATCTGCTCACTTACTGGTGTGAAGGATAAAAGAAGTGACAAGCTTTGGATAAGACAATCCAAACATTTGGTAATTTATCTATCACAAAATTCACGCCTAAAAATTAAACAGTGACATATGATTTTATTTTTATCACGAGTGAATTTTTTTTTTTATTTGTTTTGGATACGAACTCTTTTGCAGAAAAAAAAATCACATCAATCGTTTGACCCCATGAAATCATACAAGTGTAGAGCGATAATTTTATAGATTATATTGAATGCACCGACTTCATTAAGGTAACCTTTCGATGGCCGTGTTTGTTTATCTAAACCAAGTCATCCGAAACATTTTAAGTAGCAATAACTTCGGAGAATCAATAGTATATTGCTGCATTTTCTTAACCTGGGGTTCGTCCGCCCCCTCCCCCTTTGCGAATGCAGGAGCAATTTTGAGGTTGCGGTGCATGTTTACGTGCATTGTTATTAGCATTTGTTTATGACAGAGTTTCCGGGTTACATGGTTTTAAATGTAAATGATGCAAAGGAAAATGTTTTAAAACTTTGGGGGAATGTTGCGCTGCAAAGTTTTTTATAAACCCTGCTTTATTGATATTCAGATTACGATTTTATAAAAATTATTTCATAACGGTACCCGCTAAATAATGTTACATTCTTTTGTGTAATTTTGTAAGGATTCTTATGAATTCATTTCCCCTACAAATTCTTATTTTTGTTATATGTTTAGAAAAATGTATTGGCATATTTATATAAAATATCAGTCACTTATTTACCAAAAATTTAGTAAAGTGTCGATTTTCGATAATCGTGGTTCTTTTGGAAAGCATTTGAAGGACGTTCCCAATTTCTTTTTCTAAGAAATAAATTCACATTTATTTTGTGAGGGATATCTTGGGCGAGCTTCCCACTTTTGTTTTTAGAGCTTTACTAATCGTAAAGGGTTTACTTTAAAACAGGACTTGACGAGGTGGCTATCGAACATGTTTAAATTAGAGGCTAAATGAGGACGTAACGATTTTTCGATCAATTTTGATAGTCTCTTTAACATTGTCGTTGTTTTTATTTAAGATGTTAGTAGTCCTCGGCTGTTAGAGCTGGCTGTACTGTTGTTGCCTGTGTGACGCTTTGATGTATAGATTCTTGTCCATAAAACGACGGCTCCACCCTGTCAGCTGGTTTGTGATAAGATGTATCCAGCTACCTGCCTTGGAGTGTGCCTTCAGCACTTCTTTGGAAATATTAGATTAGCAGAGTGGAGGCAAATGGAGGCTAAATTTACTTATAAAGCCATTAGGCATAGTACGGAGAAGTAGACAATTATGGAAGAATTTGAGAAGCATATTGAATCTTGTTCTCTTAAAAAGAGTAACGGTCTTTTCCTTGCAACAGATGGCTAATTCAGCAGTAAGTAAGCTAACGACAGGACATATAAAGGAACGAATTTGCTTTATAGCTGTTTTAAAGGAAGACACAGTGGACTAGAGCAGGACGAGAACGTGTAATTGAGGGACAATAGAAGGTAGATGTGAAAGTTAGGTGGTCATAAAAAATGAAACTAAATTTAAAACAACGAAGCAATAGGTGAAAAATATCAAATAAAAAGTAAATAAAAACAAAAGAACAGGAAAAATATTTTAAAAAATAAGTAATAACTGGAGAGGCAAAACGGTAACAAATAAAAAAAATAGCAGTAAAATAATAAAATTAAAATAATAATAAGGGGGGAAAAATACAACCATGTAGAAGGGTAGAAGGATATAAGTGAAAACAAGTGTAGGAAACATTATGTTAAAGAAATGTGAAGTAAATTAAATGCAGTGGTGAAATGAAAAAAGTGACAGCCACAGCTTTTTTTAAGTTCTTGTGGCCTTTTGAAATCTAGATTCAATAAATTCGCCAAGGGTAAGTTTTAGATAAGTAACGTTTTACTTTGAATTAGCCAAAATATTATCTACGCCATTGTTTGTACTTGCTGCAATGAGACATTTCTGGGAACAAGGCTAGGCTTTGCCTTTTAGACAGACGAACTGTTCAAGCTTGAACTATTGCGCAAGATAAACAGTGCCATATCATAATAGTCCTGAACAGGAGCGATCATAGGGGCTTCCGTGATTTGGCCGTCAACACTATTGTGTCTTGTAATAACAAACCACCCGGAAAACCTTTAAACGAAACTGATTGAGACGTTTTTGGGACCTTGACACCACATGGCATAATTTTCATGTTTTTCTGTAATATATATATGTCCTATCTGTACATGTTTAGTAGACCAGATATCCCCAATCCTACCCAAGCAATAATTATTTTGATGGAAATATTATGTTTTGATTATTAGAAAGCTTTCATAAAATCGGATAATATCTAATATTTTTCTTACCTGAAGGTTCGAGCTCATTGGTGTCAAATCAGCAGTCTGTATGAATTTGTTTGGGTCCATTTGGTTGTATTTGTTCAATACAGAAAGATGACTGTGTTTAGAGATAATATTGAAAACTGACAATATTGATAAATTAAATTAATTGTACAAAAAGGGATATTTATGGAATATTTTAAAATTTCATAAGAAAAGAACAACCGTTCGTTAGTGTCTCTCCTGTAAAGTAAATCCAACCCGAAGCTTCCCCAACCGGAAGAAATATGTGTAAACCAATGACCCAATTTTGTATAAACACTAAATATTCCTTGAGTAATATTTTTAAAAGCGAATTAAATTCCACTATGTAAAGAGATTAAATAGTTCAAAACGTTGAATCCATTAAAATGTATATACGTTTGATATATTTGATATTTTGAAACATATGGTTAGAGCATTCGATTAAAACTATTTGATATATCCATGAATTTATCTTTGATCAATACGAATGAATACCATTATAATATTTTGAAATATATCTTTCTAAGTATCAAGTATTGCCAAACTTTTAAAAGTTCATCTTTATTCATTAAATCAGGAAATTAGTGTAACGAATTATGGGAAAACATGAAAAAGAGGAACTTAACAAAATAAACGTGATGGCAGGAAGAATTCATCAGCGAATAAAGTAACTGTAAAAATTGAGTTAAATTTTCCAAAAACACTTAGAGCAAATGTCGTATTCGAGAGGGTAGCAAAAGAATCAAATAGAAAATAAAATGAACACCAATTCAAGTAAATTCCAAATTTACGGGCCAATAAAAAAAAACAAAACACGTCGCTAAGGTAAATTAAAAATGCTCACATTTATAAAAACACTTTTTTCAACATTCTGTTTCTCGATTTGATCCATTTCCCCGATGTGATCACGTTCCCTGACGAGATACCCTTTCCTAATGCAATCCATTTTCGTTGGGATCAAGTTTCCGGTTTCCTGTAAATCCCAAACCCAATTGGAACACGAACCCAGTGGGATCCCGATGGTAGACCGAAGGGATCTCGATTTCGATGGAGTACGTTTCATGGCCTTAGGTTTCCAAATGGGATCCCATTTCGATGAGATCCTTTTACCATTGGAAGCCCGATAAAACCCCAGTATTATTCTGTAACCAGTGGAATCCAGATTTCCGATTCCTAA
The DNA here is from genome assembly GCA_964033795.1 of Lymnaea stagnalis. Taxonomy (NCBI): domain Eukaryota; kingdom Metazoa; phylum Mollusca; class Gastropoda; family Lymnaeidae; genus Lymnaea; species Lymnaea stagnalis. The sequence goes on along the minus strand of CAXITT010000344.1, from coordinate 482,677 downwards.
GGGATCCCGTTTCTCAATAGGATCTTGTTTCCTGATGTTATCCTGTTCTCTGATGGGATCTCGTTCTCCGTTTGAGATCCCGTTCAACGAAAGAATCACGTTTCTCTATGGTATCCTTTTCGCTATTTGATCCCGTTTTATGGTGGTAACCAATTACTGATGGAATCGAGTTCCTCGCTGGGATCCCGTTCCTCGGTGGGATGGCGAATCCTGTGAGATCTCATTCATCTCTGGATCTACTCTGCTTTTTTAAACTGTTACCAGGTCGGATCATGTTTTCTCATTTGGATCCAGTTCCCCGTTAGGATCCTTTTCCTTGGTGGGATGACGTTCCCGATGGGATCCTAGTCTCTGATGGAAACGAATTCCTCAGTGCGATTATGAAGAGTATGTCAACCAACTTTGGCAAGATCCATCAATACCCGTTGAAGCGTAAACTATTAGCTAAGCCTTCCACTTCCTTTAAATATACAGCTTTTCCCCATAATTATGGAAAAATAATGTGGAATTTTCTAGACACAAAAAATGATCTTTACTTCTTCTTCAAAAACATTCGGGGAAACTCATTAAAAGTTAATGAAACATAATAACCATGATAGGAGCATTTATATTATCTTAAAACAATTTGAGAAAAAATTAAAAGCTTCTAGAATAATATAGAATCTCAATGAAAAGTATAAAAAGATGACCCATTGATACTGACAAAATATCAAGCTAGGTATATCAATAAATCGATATAAACAAACATTTTAATAGGCTTTTAGATATCACTATATACAGCAGTGAAACAACTTAAATCTTTTTGAAACATTTTAGATTAAACTAAATAAACTTCTTGAAAGATATTTAAAATGACATTTATACCTAGTTATTTATGTTAGTGTAAGAAAAATTCTACAAACTAAATGCAATAGCTGTAACCTGTAACCTAATGTTGTTAAACGTTTATTTGCAGCTGATCGAAAAACACTATTCCTTGTCAATGTAGTGATACACATATTTTAAATATAGATAGTGTGTAACTGCTTGAGCAGCAATATTGTATTTAATGAGAAAGCATGTGAGAGATGTGGTCTTACGTTATTTTTTCAAAAGGAATTGATGTTTTATGACTGAACTGTATTTAATTTTCATTCTATTATTATCAGATGTAAAAAATATGTGTGAAGTGTTATATATAAATAAATAAACGATTTATCAAGACGTGTTATTCGTATTATTACAGCTGTGAGAAATAATTAGTAGTTAACCCACTAACTATAATTCTCTGAGGTATCCGCTCATGTCATAACAATACAGAAATAGTGATGTAAGTATGAATAGAAAGGTTATATAACCCCATTTCATTTAAGGTAAAAGAAATGGGCAAGGGCCCATTACATATCTTTCCGTTTTTAACATGCCCGATATAATGGGTCTAATTTTAATCTTTAACATAAACACAGGAGTTAAACTTTTAAAGTTGCCCCTTTTAAATCCCATTAAATTTTCACAAATCTAGCTTTTAAATTATAGAACTTATTAAAAACTCTAGAGTGACCCTGAATGGATTGGATATTAATTTTTTTTTAAATCCACCAATATTTCTTTACGAACTATGAAGTGTATTGTTACCTGATCTATCTACTTCCCATAAGACCTATAGTGTTAACTCGGCAAAATTGTATTTATAAAGCTTATATTAGAAAAAATATGAAATGGTTCCACGGCACCAGAAGAATGAATATTTTTTGAGTTCATTAGCCGTTGCCATTTGAATATGGATAAGCATATGTCTGTGTACTAAGTTGGTCAAGAACGATTAATTCAAGTAGAAGTATTTTTTTGTTGTAATTTTTACTGATAATCTCATATTAGAAAGAAATAAGGGCCCAGAAGCCTAACAGAATATTTTGAAAGCTCTAAATACACTATTATTTAATGATAAAAATATATTTCTGCCAAATTTGGACAAGACACGTTACTCAATGAAAAAGCCTTTGCAAAACAAATTGACAAACAGTATTTTGTTTACTTTTATATATACTATATACATATACAAAAGTATTCTTTAATTTATTCCATAAAGGTCTATAGAAAACATTTAAAAAAAAATAAATTAAAACAAAAAATAATAAAAAAACCTTACTTTGGATCAAGAGGCGTCTTAGGGTTTCCCTAAAGTATAAAATATAAAGGATAGTACAGAAAATAAAAAGACAGATGGAATAAAAAATATATATACCTTAAAAATGTTGTATGTAGCTTGATATTTACAGTAACTCAGCGGTACATTTCTTCTTTTTGATGTAAAGAGGGGGGCAGGGTGACACAGCCACCACCAATAACGAAAATTAATGCATACCTAATGCTGCACGCCCTTGGCTGTGATGTTAAATGTTCGATGAAATGACTGTCTCGCTGCGATAGGCTTTTAAAAATGTTTCGAATTTTAAGGAACTACTAGAAATAGTTTTCATTTAAAAAAAAAAATAAGCTGGAACGATACAAGAGGATGTTGAAACGTTGAATCTATTGAGCTGCAATTATCCACTCATGGCAATGAGTGTCTACTTATCTGGCCAAGTCTCTCTCTTGATCCCACGAACAGTATAACCAATAGCAACAGTTTCTAATTCAACAAACACTTTACGGTTTGTTGCAATATATAAATTTATTTAAGAACAATTCCTTCACTAGGGTTGTGATATAATTACAGATTACTAATCCAATCGGTTCAGCCTAACACACAGCAACACAAGTCCAACTGTCAAAATATTATATCCGCCATCAATGTTCCATCACTACAACTCGAAAACTAACGCGTCATTCCCTTTACACAATTACGTCACAACACTTTCACACAAACGATGCAGCTACACATAATATATCTAACTAAACATCGTTTCCGTATCAAACTTGAAAACAATCATCTACACATAACAACAGTGATTCTCATACCCTTGACAGAGGAGAGTACATAAGAATTCTCCTAAATTTCTACGATTATTCTATATTTCTATTATGTTATATTAACTGTCCTATTTTTGGATTGGGAATACCCCATTGAAAATGTCACAATAAATCTTTTCATTAATTAAAATACTAATTTTCAATGCAATGAATATTGCAAAAAAATAATAAAATTGATTAAGAAAACTTACCGTTTTTGGGAACGGTGAATCTGTCTGATACATGACATTAATCTTAGGATTCTGCACACAAAAAATAGTAATGTCAATAGCACGTAATTTTTGAAACAATTTTTACAAAAAATTCCAATTAAGAAAGACTACCATATTTGGGTAAGGTAAATTTGTTTGACTCAATTAATGAACAAAAATAAACATGGTTATGCCGGTAGCACGTACTTCAAGCGATACCTAATTATTTGTATCATTATCTCTTGGGTTTATTTAAAGAAATATACCGATGCCAAAATGAACTGCTTCCAGGCCTTTTTCTATCATATGCTTAGACATTTTTATAACAAAATAGCTTTTACATTCTTTTGCGCCCAATTATTTTTAAACAATATTTAACTGACGCCTCATTTGGGCATAGAAAACCTAACACCAATGTACGATTGGTTTACTTATAAGAGGCTATTTACTCCTTATTTTTTATTTCAATCAGCTGCTCATCTGTGCGACCCCCCCCCCTCAAAAAAAAAGTAAACAAATATATATATCATTTTTGACAGCTCATTAAGGGCTTATAGCCCATTAATGGATAATATAGAATATGTGACCCACAGTATTCTTGATTTTGCAGTGCCAACACAATGACAACCAAAATGAATATGAATATACATAGAAAATAAGATGTATAAAAGAATGTTAAATTTGACCGAAAATGACGCCCCAAAAGAATTGCCAAACTTTGGGGACCACCCCCATGTGAGTCTTCCTCAGTCGGTGATTAATATATTATTTTTACTGATTTGTATTTCGTCACTTTATTATTAAATTAGGGTGGTTTACATTAGCAACAACATTTTATTTTATGTTTTATAATGTTAATACGTAAGAGTAGTAAATGTAAGACAATTGTCCAGTGATATTTAATATTCTGTAGAAGTTTTAACATTTTCTTCTTCATACTGTGGACATTTTAAAAAAGTAATGTTGAACATTGTTATAAATACAAAGCGGTAATCCACAAAAATAATTGAGAAATCATACAGGTTTCAAAAAATATTTTTTTTTAAATTTTAACCTCAGCAAAGTGTCAAATTTAGCAGAATGCTAAATAGAAATAAAGTGTAGGAAGTCAATGGGGAAAGTATAGAATGGATTACACATTAAGCTTCTACCTCTAGATAACAATGAACCTAATGACGCATTTGATCACTTACACTTCTTAAAGAAATTGTTCCTTTTATATGTATGTACATCATTACTCTTTTTGGGGTTCTTTTTTTTTCCAAAATTATAATTTTCAGCCAGCGTTGCAAACTTAATGAAAATTTTCTATACAGAACCATATTTAATCTTACTTCATATTTTACAGACGGAAATTTTACTTTAAAATTTCTTTGATGCCACAATATTCCGTTACGTAGCTGTAGAACTTAACTGCATTGCCTTTGTATTAGTTTTTAATTGTTTTGGCTAATTATTATTCTTACTAAAATGAAGAATGTTTCATAAACAATGCTGAAAAATTCACAGTTTTCGTCTCTTCAAAATGCATAAGGACAAAAACCGAGTTATTTGGTCATGCTGAATTTTAACGGGAGTTTGCACAAGTCATTTTATTTAAATTTCTAACGGAACCTTGGCGACCCTGATATTATCTGGTTTGATTTTCTTGTTCAATATATTCATAGAAAAAAAAACAGCGTTCGCTTCATATTTTAACTTGACAAATTTATTTATTAATAGCAATACAAAAATAAGATGTGTTAATATTAGTTAGACATTATAATGTGGTTAGGGAGGGTAAATTTTGGGAGATCGCATTAGAAAAGGTAAGCCACCAATAAAACATATAAATATATAATATATGGCTTGGGTATATAGGTTTATGTTTTTGTAATTTCTATAGGAAATTAAAAAAAAAAAATCTTAGAAAAAAGACTACTTAGGGCTTCACAAATAAATGTATTCCACTGATTTGCGTATCATGCATTATTAAAGTAGTTCATAAGACTTAGAATTGTGACATATAACGTTGTCCACAAAAGGAAAACTTCATCTAGTTGATGAAATGTCTTTAATCATGACATTACCTGAGATTTTCTTGATGGTCCAGCTTCAATGGGATTGTTCCTTCTATATGGTAAATAAAACAAATGGACGTTTTAAAGTTTCACATTCTGCTTATAATCTTATTGCTACTAATTTAGTTTGATAATTAATTATATAAATTCAATTTTAAAAACTTGTGTTACTTGGAAATGTAATAAATTTATTTTAAAATATCTAACTATAAAAGTTAAACAAAATAACAATAAATTAAAATATAACTTCCAACAGAATGGGAAACTGCACTACTGGAAAGGAGTTTCGAACTTCTATGCAGAATCTAAAGAGGCATTTCCCCACTTTATGTAACATCCTTACAGAAAAATTTTTTCGAGAGACAACAAACTTAGACTAAAGAAATACTAGGTGAATATAAATGAATATTCAGACAAAACAGATCAACCACTGCTCAGTTTTCGCTATAAGATGCAGATTAGAGGAATATTACTATTTTAAATTATCATTAAATAAACTTCATATGGACTATGAAGTGGCCTATGCCAGCATCAAAATTTAAAATAAAAATGAGACTCTAAGGTAGTTTGGCCTACCAAGCAAACTTACAGAACATATTAAATTAAACAACTCTAAAAGCTAACTAAAAAATCAAGGTCAATATTCAGGGACATTTCAAATTAGACGAGGTCAAAAGCAAAGAGATTAAAAGTATTCTATTATATTTAACTTAATATTACAAAGCGCTATTCGAAACATATAACTTGACAAAGGAGGCACAATAACACTTTCTGAGGAGAAAATGATAGGCACCCTGCACAACTTAACCCTTAAGTAACTTGCATATGCTGATGACATAGCAGTGTTAGAGAAATGGATTAAAGATACTTTCAAAGCTTTTATTAAATAAAAAGACGAATCATCACCAGCAAGGCTGCAAGTTAATAACCAAAAACAAAATGCATGACAATTTTAAGTGACGAACAGATAAATGAAAAAAAAAAGAATAAGAAAACACCCCCTTAAAAAAGTATATCATTTGAAAAACGTAATTTCTTTATTAAAGGAAAGATGTGAATCCTGTAAGGAAATAAAATAAAGAATATTGACTGGAAACATACCTTTCTTAAGAATTCAAAAATACTAAATGTAAGAACACTACGAGAAAAAGAACCACCATATTTATATATATGTATAACGGAATTAGACAATTTGTAATATAAATAGGTAAACTTTAGTCTCTAATAAAATGGTATAAAAAGTACTAAGTAAATGGTAAAGTAATCCAGGAAATATACAGCCCAATAAAGTACGAATATGGATAATGAATATGAACTAACAAGTAATGGCATGGGCGCTACTAATATCCCAAGCTAGTTGTATTAAAAAAAAGAATAGGCTGAGCTGGGCGAGACAATTGGACAAATGCCAAATGACTGAGGATTATAAAAGAGAGAAATGCTGAAAATGAGCTTAGGTGAATAAAAAATTTGAAAAAGCTATACGTAGCTGTAGTGCCACAGAGATGGATGGATGAAACATACATATAAATAATAAATTTAATTTATATACACATATATATTGTTACGCACTCGCTTCTAATATGAGAAGATAATCTCCCATTTTTATTTTAATTGGCTCGTTGTAAACAGTGCCTAATAAATGACGATACCCTAGAGTCAACAATAATAAATATACGACACCCAAACAGTTTCTAATTACAATTAATAAGATTTAATAAGTATTAATGTAATTACAAAAGAAAAGAAATATCATTACAAATCATCAACGTACAGTATGGTAGATCGTGTACCGGTACACAGTTAACACAGTTCGTATAATGTGCGTAATGAATAATGATTAAATGCGAAATAAACACATACATAAGAACACAAAGAATAATACACGTTATATATGGGTATCGCCTGTTTCTAAGAAGATTTGGAAGCAGAATAAAACTTTGTATTCGTGACTCGAATCTTCTATAAATTTCCAGAATATACTACCATTTCGTATCACATTCGAGTCCAGAGAAACAGGCAATAGGTTCTTTTGTGGTAAACAAAGAACAAAAGAAAAATAGGACACGCCCACATGAACGCGTCTGCTAGATTGATACAGAATTTACAGCACGGGTAAAAATAGACGCTCTACATAACAATATATTTATATTTACATATGTTTATATATATATATATATATATATATATATTTATATATATATATATATATATATATATATATATATATATATATATATCATTAGTTTATTATTGTGTATACCAATTTTTTTTTCTTAGACTTACTTTGTATGTACATGAAAAACTTGTTTTTCCTAAAATATAAAATGAAAAATGTAATAATGGAAAAAAGAAAGCTGAAATTAAAAAAAAAAAGTATAATTTAAAATATGTTGTATGTATCTTGATATTTACAGTTTCTTAGTGGGACATTTCTTTTCTGTGATGTAAATAGTATCTAAACAACACAGCCACCTTCAAGGATAAAAATATTTTTATAAAAAATGCTACCTGCCCTTGGCTGTGAATGGTATTTTCATGACTCTTTTTTGGCATTAAAACATTTGTATTCACAAGTAAATATGTGTTAAGCCTAAAATAAACCATAAGCTAAGGAATATCTGTATCAAATTATTTATAATTTTAAAATTCTTAAAATTTTAAAAGAAAGAATTATACAATTTTTAGAATTCAATTTTACTATCATCAACTTTACCGGAATTGCTGTTCGCTGTTTAATGTCTTCAGTTTCAACGCCATCTCTGTGGTATAAATCGTAGTTCTAAAAAATTAAATAAAAAAATTACGCATTATTAAATAAAATACTTACTAAGTGATATTTTCCAAAACATATATCTTACAAAATAGAACAGAACACTGCCCAATGTATGTCTATGATTTAGGCAAAATCTATGTATTTAAAATTAGTCCCGCAAATAAATACACCGATCCGAATGGACATTGATGGTAGGTAAACTTTTTTTTTATCCTCAAGATTTTTTTCCATAACATTGTATTAAATAAAGCACATTTTTGTTATTTTAATACATCTTTTTTTGTACGTGTTTAAGCTAAAAATAAGATAATTGAAATGACAAATAGATATAAATATTTTATATATTAATAGATGGGTTTAGAGCATGTAAATAGTACATTTCTAATTTTAAAAAAAATGTAATTGATGAATGGATTTCGACTGTGTGGGAATATAAAATTTTTGCTAATATTTGTTTTAATTCATTTTCTTTACCTATGCAGAATCACATTGATGTTAAGCAATTCAATGCGTGATTTTTTAATTAAATGTTAAATTGATTTAGATTTAATTGAAAAAATATCTAAATCGATCAAAGCTGCATGAAACGGCTGTTTCGTTATGATATGAAATTAATAGTTTTTCTCCTTCTAGTTAAAATTTTAATGGAATTAATATCTTTAGAAGTAGGAGGTTGACAGAAAAATGAAACGTTTCGATGTGAGGGGAGGAGGCAGTTTAAAATTTATAATAATTATAAATATCAGTTTTGTATTTATTTATTAAAAAAAAAATAATCTAAATGTTTAAAAAAAAAACTAAAAATAAAAAATATTTGAACCGTAAATGCTTAACGTAATGGCCAAAAACAACATAACAGGAACTATCCGATGCATATGTGGGCATATTTATTTATATTTGAGTGGATGAGTGTTTAGATTATATACTTTACCTGAAATAATTATCATTATTATTTTTTAAAACAACTAAGGAAGAACGATATATGACAATAGAAACTAACAATTCTAATAAATTGTTATCTTTTTCAAAATATTACAATTTACTTGTGTTATGGTACAATAACTATCCTATTGTTTCGATGGGGAAAGCGGTATCGGAAAAAAACCAGTATAAATCTTTTCATTCATTAAAATAGTATTTTTCGATTCTTTGAAATTTGATTTTAAAAAATTTTGACTAACAAAACCTACCGTAAGTGGGACTGGTGAATCTGTCTGACATATGACATAATCTTAGTAATCTTCTCACAAAAAAATTAGTACTGTGAATAACACATAAATTTCGAAGCAATGTTTACAAAAAATGCATTTAAGAAAACCTACTGTTTTGGGTCGGTTGCTTTTGTTTGACTAATATAATGAATAATTAAATTGTGCTCAATAAAAATAGTAATTGCAGTAGCATGTATTTCAAACGATGCCTATGTATTTGTACTATCAACTCTTAGGTTGCTTAATAAGTGTACCGATACCAAAATAAACTGTCTCTGGGCTTTTTTTTTATTCAATGGTAAGACCTTCTCTGTAACCCAATAACTTCTTTTATAAGCACATATTTATTGTTATGCAATATTTAACTACCTCCTCATTTAGGCATAGAAAATATAAAGCCAATGTATAAATTATTTACATGCAATATACTATTTAATCCTAATTTTTGTTTAAAGCAGCTGCTTTTCTGTGATTCAAACACATATGATTTTTGAAAGCTCTAAACATTCAGTCCTTAACGTTTATAAGTGGATAATATATAGTATGGGACACCCAGGACGAGTCTTGATTTTGCTGCGCCAACAAAACGACAAACAAAATGATTACAGAATATACGTAGAAGATAAGCTGTATAGAAGAAGGTTTAAGTTGACTGAAAGTGACACTCCAAAACAATTGCCACCCTTCGTGTCACAAGAATTTTGAGAAATCATACCGGGTTCCAAAAGAAAAAAAAATTCACCTCAGCAATGTGCGAACTTAGCAGTATGCAACTAGAGAAAACATAGTCGTAAGAAGTGAATGGGGAAAGTAAAGAAGAAGTGAAATAGTAAGCTACTTGCACTGGGTAACGCATAACCGACTGATGCCTTTGATCCCATACACTTCTCAAATAATTCATTTTCAATAATCTTTTGCTTTAATCCAGTTTTCGGTTTATTCGTTTCCACAATTGAAACTTTAAGCCAGCGTTACAAACTGAATCAAAACTTTATTTACAGAAACATCTTTAATCTTCATTTATATTTTATGAATGGATACGTTCCTTATATTTTTTTTAAAACGCGTACTTTTCTTTACGTAGCGTTAGTATTATAATGCTTTGCGTTTGTATTCTTTTTTATTGTTCTTGCTTATGATTACTCATATTTAAATGAAAAAATAATAATAAGCTAATGCTGAGATTTTCAGTCGTTGTGTGCCCTTCAAAATTCTAAAGAAGAAAATACCGAGTAATTTAAACATGCTGAGTGTTAACGTGGGTTCGTAAAATTCAAGGTACGCCCTTGATAAAGAAATACATATATGGTATATGGCTTTGGAATGTATAATTTTTTATGCTTTAAAAACTTTTTTTAAATCGAGGGAAACTATAGGTCGACGAAAAAAAGGCTCAATAGGTCTTTAAAAAGAGAATGTATTCCACTGATTTGCGTAGCAATCTTCATTTCTTAAAGTATGAATAACATTAAGAAATGTGACACATAACATTTTCTAAAAGGGAATAACTTAGACTAGTTGATGAAATGGCTTAAATGATAATATTACCTGCGATTTTCTTGATGGCCCAGCTTCGGTTGCCTTTTTCTTTCTATGTTGTAAATAAAACAAACGAACGTTTTAAAGTTTTAATTTCTTCTTACAATATTATTGATACTGTTTTAAATTGATAATAAACTATGTGCTTTCAATTTTACAGACTCCTGTTACAAAGAAAATGTCATAAATTTATTAAAACACATTAAAATATAAAACGTATATCAAATGAAATCAACAATAAATTGAAATATAATTTCCAAGAGAATGGGAAACATCACTACAAGAAAGGGGTTCCAAACCTCTATGCACAAATTGAAGACGAATTTCCCTACTTAATGCAACATTCTCACAAAAAGAAATTTTAAAGAGACAACAAACATACTCTAAACAAATACTAGATTAGTATAAGTAAATATATATTCAGACAACTCAGATCAACCACTGCTCAGTTTTCAATATATGAAGGATATAAGAGAATTATTAAAATGTTAAATTACCATTATATAAACTTTATGTGGCCTATAAAGAGGCCTATGCCAGCATCAAAATCTAAAATTTAAATGAGACTCTAGGATTGTTCTCATTTCAAATAACTATTTTTTTTTTGAATTACAGAAATGAATTATTAGAGGAAATAAAAGAAATAGACCGACAACAAGAGATTAATAAATATTCAAAATATACTGAAAGTAAAGAGATTACAAGGAAAAGAATCTATATCTATGTGTAAGGGAATTGGACAATTTGTAACAAAAAACAGTAAATCTAACAAAATGGCATAAAAAATACTAAATAAAGTAAATAAATACTCTAGGAAATATGCGGAAAAAGCAAGGTATTAATATGGATAATGAATAGGAACCAAAAAAGGAATGGCATGGGCACTACTAATATCCCACGCTTGTTGTATAAAAAAAAAGAAACGGGCTGCGCTCGCTGGACGGGACACTTAGACTAATGCAAAATGACAGTGGATTAAAGAGGATGCACTAGTAAAACCATAGAGAAAACGACTAAAAAGCTGATATGAACTCAGATGGATAAAAGAAGTAAAAAAAAAGATCTTTAGTTGCTTGATATCAAAAGCAAACAATATGGATGAAAAATAAATGTAAAAAAAAAATTGTTGTATAAATAAATATATATATATGTATATGTATATATATATGAAAAAAAAGTTAATTACGTAAGTTTAAATTTAAACTGTTTTTTAAAGACTTACTTTGTATGTACATGAAAAACTTGTTTTTCCTGAAATATAAAATGAAAAATATAATTAAGGAAAAAGAAAGCTGAAATTTTAAAAAAATATAATTTAAAATATGTTGTATGTAGCTTGATATTTACAGTTTCTTAGTGGGACGTTTCTTTTCTGTGATGTAAATAGTGTCTAAACGACATAGCCACCTTCAAGGATAAAAATAATTTTATAAAAAATGCTACCTGCCCTTGGCTGTGAATGGTATTTTCACGACTCTTTTTTGGCATTAAAACATTTGCATTCACTAGTAAATATGTGCTAAGCTTAAAATAAACCATAAGATAAGGAATATCTCTATCAAATTATTTATAATTTTAAAATTCTTAAAATTTTAAAAGACGGAATTTTAGAATGTTTAGAATTAAATTTACTGTCATTAATTTTACGTTAATTGCTGTTCGCTGTTTAATGTCTTCAGGGTCAACCTCATCTCTATAGGATAAATCGTAGTCGTATATGTTTGAATCACAAAGTATGCATTATTAAATACAATACTTTATTATTTAATATTATTGTTCAAATACATATATCTTAGAAATTTAACACAAAACTACCTAATGTGTGTCTGTGATTTAAGCAATATCTATGTATTTAAAATAGTCTTGCCGCGTGGAAAGTAGATGGCCTTTCTTTTTATCTTCAAGATTTTTAATATCACCTTTTAAATTATCCATGTTTTAACTATTTTAACACATCTTTTTTGTATGTTAATAAGTCAATACACAAAAAGATGATATCATTAAAATTCCAAATAGATTTAAGAGTTAAATATTTTGTATGTTAGGAGCATGTAAATGTTCAAATGTAAATACAAATTAAAAACAAATAATAAAATTGATGAATGCATTTTGACGATGAGACAATTCTAAAACTGTTGTATTTTTTGGTTTGTGGTATTTGTGTTTTTGTGTTAAGCCATTCAGTGCGTGATATTTACTGAGTTTTATATTTAATTTACACACTTACATACTTTTTTTAAAAGCTGAGTGAAACGAATGTTTCGTTTTGTAATACTTTTGATAAACTTTTCGTACTTTAAGGGAAAGAGAAGAAGATAGTAAAATTAAAATATTTATTTGTTAACATGTCAATAGGACAAATAACTTATTCAGTTGGAGGAAGTGATTTAAAAATAAGACGTTGGGAAAGAGGAGTAGGAGGCAGTTTAAAATTTAGATCATTTATTAATATCAATAATGTATTTCTTAGATTTATTAAATCTAAATAATGCTATGTCATCTAGACTTTAGATGCATAAAAACAGTCTTAACATTGAATGACAAAAAACATTTCTGGAAAACCGATGCATCTGTGACTTATTTATTTATATTCTGTGGATGTGTGTTTAGGTTATCTGGAGTATTTAAAATGATCATCTTTGTTATTATTTTAAATGAGCAAGAACGAGGCAGAACGAGAAAATTACAATTATCATTTTTTTGTAATCTTGTAAAACACGATCAATTTCTATTATTGTCTTTAAACGATTATATTTTTTGAATGGGGAAAACCTTAAAGGAAATGTCAGATTAAATCTAAAAAAAATAAAAATAAATTTAAATATACTTTCACTCAATTAACTTTGAAAACAAATTATGGTAAGAAAACTTACCGTACGTGGAACCGGCGAAACTGTCTGTGGAATTACATCAACCTTATAAATCTGCACACACATAAAAAAAATACAAATAAATTTAGAAAACAAAATGCTATTAAGAAAACCTAACATATTTATGTAAGGTGAATCTGTTTGATTTAATTCCCGAATCTTAAAGTTCTGCTCCATAAATTGGTAATGCCAGTAGTATGTATTTCAAGATAAGCCTATTTATATTTTCATTATATCTTGGGTTGTTTAAGAACTTTACCTATACCAAAATAAACTGCTGCTAGGCTTTTTTCTATCCCATGCTTAGACCTTTGTACAATCCAAAAGCTTCTTCTTTTTTATGCGACAATTTATTGTTAAATAATATTTTAACTGTCGCCTCATTTAGTCATAGAATCCATAAAGCCAATGTATGATTTGTTGCAAGTTTAAATCAGCTGCTTATCTGTGCGCAACCCCAAAAACTGATCTAAACATTCAGTGCTTAGAGTCCATGTTGGATAATATAGAATTTGGGATTCAAGGAACGATTCTTGATTTTACAGCGTCAACTTGATGATAATCAAAATAAATATAGATTACACCTAGAAGATAAGCTGTTTAAATGAATTTTTAAGTTGATCGAAAATGACACCCTTAAAACAATTCCCAGCCTTAAGGGACCGACCCAAGTGTGTCTTCTCCTTGAGTTGATGATTTTTGAAACTGATTTTTATTGTTACACTTTATCATTAAATTAGTTAGGATTAACTCATTAACAATTTTTTATTCATTGTTTTACAATATAACTAACTCAAAATAGAAAAGTAAGATAATTTTCTTTTTATATTTACTAGCCTGTAAAAATTGTACCTTTTGTCTTTACTTAATGTTGGTATTTTAAAAAAAAATCAAACATGTTATAGGTGGAAGTGCATAGAGCACGAAGAATGTCGAGAAATCACACCAGGTTCCACACCAAATATGTTCACCTCAGCAATATGCTTTAGCAGGATGCTACTAGAGAAATCATAAGAGGTCAATGGCTGCCAAAAAAATACTACACGTGGCTTCATTAATAGAATGTACTACACTGATTTGCTTAGCATTCTTCATTTCTCAATGTAGTTCACAACACTCAGAATTGTGACACATAACAGTGGCCACAAAAGGAAAAACTTCAACTAGTTGATAAAATGGCTTTAATGATAAAACTTACCTGCGATTTTCTTGAGGGTCTAGCTTCAGTTGCATTGTTTTTTCTATGTGGTAAATAAGACAAAGGAACGTTTTAAAGTTTGACTTTTGGTTATAATCTAAATGAAACTATTTTATGTTCATAGTTAAATAAAAAGAATCGATTGAACAGAAAAGTGTAGTTGTTAAATGTAACAAAAATATTTAAGACATAAGACTTTTAACATTGCTTACATAGATTTGAAATAAGAATTTGGCATAATAAGTAAGCCAGCGTTGCTTGTTCCGTATCTTTAATAAAATTGAAGACCCCCCCCCCCTTCTTGACTGCATGCAATCATGCAATTGCTTCACGAAAACATGGGCAGCTTAGTAGATTTTAATGGTGCGGTCAGTAAGGAAATAACCGTCTACATAGTAGTGAACAAGGTTGCTTTCTTACTGTTACGCACTGGCTTCTAATATGAGAAATTAATCTCCTATGTTAATTTTAATTGACTCGTTGTAAGCAGTGCCTAACAAAGGACGATACCATAGAGTCAACCATGTTAAAGATACGACAACATCCAAAACAGTTTCTAGTTACAATTAATAAGATTTAATAAGTATTAATGTAATTACAAAAGAAAAGAAATATCATTCTAATCATCAACTTACAGTATGGTAGATCTTGTACCGGGACACAGTTAACACAGTTAGAAAAATGTGCCAATGAATAATGATGAAATGCGAAATAAACTCGTATATATAAGAACACAAAGAATAATACACGTCTCGTGAAGTTAATAAAACCTATCTGAATCTCCGTCTCTCCGTTCGTGCCTGTCAATCCCTTATATAGGTCGCGTAAGCCCTGCCTTCCAGAAAGACTTATGACGTGTTGTTTACATTTCTCGGGTTATCGAGCACATTCGAGAAAATACCAAGAAGACAGTCTAACGTGTTTAATTGGTAAACACGGTTGTAAACAAGATACATCAAACGAATAGGCCAAGCCCACAACAGACGTTACTGTCTGTTAGGATTCTAATTTAGATCAAGTAAAATTCAAGCACGGGGAATGTATGCTACATAACACTTACACCAGCACTTTTCTCAATTTTCTTTTTAATGCGCCTTCAATTTGCCTTCAGGGACTGCGCTTACGGATGGTACATCCATACCTCGTCTGATTGTAAGCTGTTCAATAATTCATGGGTTCTAGCAAATTTAAACGTAAAATAGTTTCCAATTTTAATCTGCTGTTCCCTTATCATGATGCCTTAACATTACATCATAACAGAAGAAGGTATGCAGTGAATTATCAATCTCCTCCCCCACTCGTGTAAATAGTTTGGACTGACCATTTGTCTAGAGAAAACAAATTACACAGGAAACACATTACCCTCTAAAACAATTATTGAGAGCAATAATCTGAAAGTAGAGAGTTTCACATACAGTCCAATTTTTCCATCCCACCTATCGGTGTTGAAGAGTTGAACATCAGGATCGCAAGAGCCGACGCAACTATGACTAAATTGAATGAACGCGTATGGAATAAGCCTAGACTCAAAGAAAGTAGAAAAGTGAGCGTCTATAAGGCATATATATGAGCTTAGTACGCTGCTTTATGGCAGTGATATGAGGATAACATATGACATACATCAACAGAAACTTTACATCTTTCACCGAACACATCTTTGACGCATTTTGCTAATTTGTGTCAGGACAAATTTCCTAACACGGAGTTTCTTGAAAAAAATGTAGAGAAAGTGTTCAAAACGTATTGAATGTCGACGGCTGCGGTTTAAGTACGTTTAAAAATAAACTTAAGGGAAGCCAACATAGAAATCAACAAATGAGAAATATTAGCTGAGCACTGTTCCAGTGCGTGAAAAGTAGTGTATAAAGAAGTGCTGGGTGGCCTAGCGGTCTAAACTGACTCAAACATTTGGTGTTCTGCAGTTCAATTCCAATCAAAGCCAATATTCAAAGCACCTCGGGTGGATGGGACTCATTAGCCTTGGATGGCAACCCATCTAAGAGAAGGCAAACTCTGAATTCAATCCAGGAGCCAGAATGATCAATACATCGATCGTGGGCCAACAAAGAAGAAACGTCAAACAGAGAGAAATGGCAAAAATCAAATACAAACAAAAAGAGCCTTACAAAAAGAGGTAAAATTTTTCTATCAGTCTAGGCTCTTCTGCAAGAAGTGCTGCCGAAACTGATAGCCAGGAAAGGGCCTCGTAAGATATTTTATGAAGTTTCAATAGCTAGTTTGTCCTTCAAAATCGAAGGTGAATAATTTAATAAAATAGTCAGTTTTGCTGTTGGTGCCTTAATGACTAAATATACCCATTCTGACACGAAATGTTCTGGAGCAGTATGTAGATGGATCTCCTGAGAAATCTCCAGGTGCTGAATTTGCCTAGGTTTTTCTGGCTAGCCTTTTTGATGCCGTTATGTTGGCATCTTGTTGTATGGAGCTTTTTTGGAAGGGGGAACTTCGTGATTGATCGATACTTTGCCACTTATTATGTTGTGTCCGGATTTATTTTAAACGCATTCAGTGATGCGTTTGGTTGTCTTTAAAGCGTTTCTTCTGCCAACCATCCAACCACATACAATTCCCGAGCTCACAATAGTACTTAACTTTGGGCAAGGGTGCCGTATGACACTCACAATAAGTTGCATACACGCTTTTCATCCATCGCGTTGACCACAGAAGTCGGAATACAATACGTCCCAGTTTTTTATGTCTGTTAAGACTCTTGGATTGGGCATGTAGATTCTTGGGGTTAATAACTTACCATCAGTTTGGTATCAATTTTTCACAGGGTGCTATTTAGACTTCTCCCCATCTTCCCGAACCCGAGCCTGCATACCATTAGAGAATTGTCGTATTAATTGAACTGAATTTTATGTCGCATCCATATCGGCAATGATCGTTAAAATCCCCACTCTGCTAAAAGTGTGGAATCCCAGATCTACATAAGTAGAAATTATGTCAACATTCTTGTTCTTGCAATTTTTTTTCTAGGAGTATGACCGAGATAAAAAAACAAGCATACAAATTTTACATTTCTTTACGTGGAATCAACATTGACTTGTTGCCACGAAAAATTTTCTCAAGATTTTTATAAAGACGAGCTAGCAAGATTCTATCAATCCTCTTGTCTGCAATGAAGAGCCATGATATGCCACGGTGATTGCGCAAGATTGAATTATTTTCTTTACGCTTGTACAGGTGAACAATAGAGGCAGCTCTTTGATATATTGTGGAACAGTCTCTTTCTATCTTTCTACCATGTAAGTAGGAAGAGCTAGAGAAGCCCCCACCACCCCCCCCCTCCCAAAAAAGAAAAGAAAAAATATATATGTATGTGTGTGTGTGTGTGTGCGCGTGTGTGTGTAATTAGTTTATTTATTCAAAGAATGCATATAGAGATATTATTTTATTTTTTTTTAAATCACTTACTTTGGATCCACAGGCGTGATGGCATCGTCCTACAATATAAAATCAAAAATATTATAAGGGAACAAATGACAGCTGAAATATGTGACGTTTCTTTTGTGTCATGTAAAAAAATGGCTTGGTGACTGCCCCGACCCCACAGCATTTAAAATAATTTTTATGAATAATATTGAATGCACTTGGCTGTGACCGATATTTTACCTTCGGTTTATATATAAAAACATGTATAATCAAGGTTATGTGATTGCAAACGTTTACCGACCCCTTTGTTGACTGGCAAGTAGGTGGACAATGTTGTGATTTTTTTTTTTTTGGCACTTCTCTGCCGCTCACAAAAATCCAACTTTAATTCTAGAAGGCCATGGCCCTTCCTTAGATATTGAGCGCCTGTTTTCTGTACCTTTCCCTGACTTGCGATATCAAATAAGGTACGAATACCCAACAGTTTGAACTTTGACACTACACCACGCTGACGACGCAGAATACAGACTGTGAACTTCTGACTACAGAGTGTCAAACAAAGGTACCAAAATATTTTTAATGATAATTTTTGTTTTATTATTGTAATGTAACAGTACTTAGGTTGGGCACTTTTAAATGTCATGTTTTATTTAAAACAAATAAAAGTTAATTGCTAGTAGACGTATATTGCTGCAGAACCTCCCCCCCCCCTTTTTTTTTCTTTCTTTTATTTAAATTAATTCTTTGTTCCGTACTGTAAAAGAAAATAAATTATATGAAAAATAATTTGTTTAGTAGCACTTCAGAAATACTGAATGAATACAAAAAAAAATCAACATAACATATAATCAGGACTTGTGAAAGTGTCGGTAGAGTCAGTTACATACAGAGCAACAATTAAATCATTTTTCAATTTCCTGCTCAAACGAATAATTTCTAATTATGCGCTATATAGTTAGACTGATAGGCTAAACTGTCCAGCAAAAAAATCAGTTGGAATAGAAAATCAATCAACCAATGTTTAAAAGCATCGGACCTTCCCCGACTACCCCCTACCCCCCACCCCCCCCCCAATTCCCAACTCTAATCACAATATCTTACAATAACACGAACACAAAATTAAATGATATGCTGTGTTAAATGCGTGTCATTATGGTATAAAGTACAAAGCATTTCATCGATACTTCTCAGTTCGATTTATTTATATTAAGCGCATTAGCACTATTTCAAATTGACAAGCAAGTTTTTTTTTAGTATGAAGATCCGTCTAATCTCCTTCAACCTTAATCCCCCACCCCACCAAACCCGTTCTCTGATATCTTAAATAGTACATATAAATTCATGGTCTCTCACTCTCAGTATCGCCCATTCAACACTAGGGCCTATGATGATATGTACCAGACTGTGATGTACGAAATGCTCTTGTGATCTGGTGCAGGCGGGTCTAAGGGTTTCTTGCCAACAGGCACATTTAAAAAAAAAAAAAAAAAGAATAAAACGCCTATGGATTTATAAACCTAAACTCACCAGTGCCCTCAGGCAAATTATGTACCAGACTGTGATGTACGAAATGCTCTTGTGATCTGGGGGAGGGGGGGATAAGGGTTTCTTGCCAACAGGCACATTTAAAAAAAAAAAAAAAAAGAATAAAACGCCTATGGATTTATAAACCTAAACTCACCAGTGCCCTCAGGCAAAGCAATGTTTTCGTTTTCATACTCTTTTATTTTTAAATGAAACAGTGCATATTTACAGGAATTAAATTTTACTTTGTGAATGAACTTTGACTCAGTTGTCAAATTTCTTACTCACCATGTTATTTGGAGCTATAGCTGTTGTCTAGTTCGTCTTGTTGTATTCCTGGTGGTCCATTTGTTGATGTTGTTCAGTGCAGTATTCCAAATGTGTTTATCCAACAACTGGTAACTTTCAAAAAATTTAAAAAAAAGAGACTTATTATTGACCGAATGATATATTTATCTTTAAAACTCACTTTTTTAAAAAAGATGTTTAATATTTCTACATCATCCGTTTTCCCAAATTTACCCAACGCTGGCCTTTAGGGTGTGTGGCCTGTGCCCCCACACACAGGGTGCTGTGGCCATAAGGGCGCCGACTAAATATTTTAATTCCCTCAGGTTAATATAGTGAGGTGTAAACCTTGGGTCCGGGGTCAAGAAACGGTATTCTAACTTTTCGTAAATTCTCATTTCATACAATGAGTTTTCATACAATGAAAGTTGCATTCTTAATTTGGGATTGAGAGCAAAGGACCGTAGAAAAAAACTAAACAGTCTAAATTAATGTCTTGTTAAAATGCGTATGGTTGGCTACATGTATAGCATCATAACACGTGCTCCATATTCTGGGTCGTGTTCGGAAAAAGAGCGGAGCCCTACAGGGAGAGAGAAGGCTCCGCCGAACTGGTGCTTCGCATAGAGCGAATGTTTACCTGAGGCTGGTGTTGATGTACCACTTACCTTTTCAGCGGTTGTCTATACCATACTATTGCCTAACTTGAATCGAAAGGTTAATACATTTCAGGTTTAATAATATCATAACAAAGAAACAATTTTAGTGACGCCTTAGACATTTATTATTGGTTATGGTAATTTAAAAAAAAAATATGCGCTGAAACGCACGTTTAGTCAAATATTTTTAAACCCTTTCATTGGTCAGACATGCACTTGTCGGCGTGATCAACGATCAGTTTGTATCAAACCTTATTATGAGTATGGCACTTCTATTTAGGATAAACTCGTTTTACGTTTACTCAGCTGTTTTAGATGAAATAAACAAATGCAATAATTTTTATTATTTGAAGAAAATTTTTTGTATAAACTAGGAGCCCATGATCAAAGCCACACCTTCACGACTGAAGAGCTATTTATCCAATGATATAACAAGAAGCTCGACGTCGACTACGTTTAAAGCAGAACCTTAAATCAATTGATTTTGATATCGATTTATAATTTTTTTTTTAAAGTGTTGAAAAGGCGAGGTGGACATCTAACGTTTTTAGAAGAAAAGGACGGATATAAAAATTTAAATGCAAATACCATTACTACTGGTACAATAAAGCAAATTCAACACACGAGCATTCGAACAAATAAACTTACAAGAAACATCCAATATATGTATATATATTAGAGTTAAGGTTTTTAGGGCTTTTCTATGGATGGCGGCGCTAAGTGGGGAACATACCATTAAAATTTCATTAGTGGGCAGCACATTTTTTAAAACAAATAGAGCTCATTGGCAAAACCTCCGCCGGGACAAGACAAAAGGTTTTGGAGATCAATTAAAAGAAACACCAAGTCAAAGATAGTTTATTTGTTTTTTTAAATAGAGAGTAACATCACTTCCCTCATTCTCTGTTGGATCAGATAAGTTATGAAAAAGGATGGAATCCTTTAAATGGATAGATTCGCCTCTGCACTTTACTTATCCATTATTGCATTAAAAAGTCTACGGCTACTTAGAGTTTAACAGATAAAAAATAGCTCTAAAAATAAATAAGTACGTTTTAAAAGATAAAAAATAATGCCTATATCTGTATCGAGAGTTGTCTAAAGATATCATCAGAGTAAGAAATTCGTTAGTTGGAAAATGTTAAAATGTAAAAAAGAATACATTTAATTAATGAAATTGTAAGCAATGACTAAATAATCTCCAAAGTTTCTCTTAATTTAAATAAAAAAATGAAGTATATTTTTAAGTGTCTAGCACTTACATCACATTAGTTAAATGCGCACACCATTACTTTGTGTTCAGTTTTCCTATCAAGTAAGGCATAAAATAAAAGGAAGACAGTGTAAATGAGAAATACGGCCTTATAACAGCTATTGGAAGCTCGCTAGAATTTATAATGGAAAAAATTGAAAAGAAATCAATACTGTGACATTTCTGGTCGAATGTAGGAACAGGAAGTTTGGCTCTGAAAATTAAGTGCAGCAAATTCTATTCCTTCTGGCACTTTGACAGCGGTTCCAAAAAATGTTGACAGTATTTTCTAGCCTCATTGAAATCATTTAAATGGTTAAATAAAAAAAGTATCTTAAAGGACTTGAAAAAGGACACGCCAGTTAAAATGAAACCAAGGAACATTGTCCTTTCTAGGAATGATCACGTCAGCATTTTAAATGTACATTCAGGCATACTAACATGCAACGTTTTTAAACAAGCTGTTTAATAGAATTTGTCGTGTATTATTATCCTAGTTAAAACAGTTTTTCACTGCTATTGTCAATTTAGGTGATGATTGCAGTTAAGAAAAGCGGCCAAAACTACGTAACCATTGCACGCTACACACATTGTTTCAGCTTATATACCCAATTCCTTTACCTCTATTTGCCTAAACGAGTATTGTCTAGAACGAACTCTTTCTTCTGCGTAATCTTCTAAGTGTCATAGTGTATTGCTGAATCACTTTTAAAAATTTTTTTAGCAAGTAACATTAAATGTACGCATGGCCGTGTGGAAAGTGGGGGTGGGGGTGCTTAGGGGGCAGTCGCCTTGGGCGCCAAAAATCAATGGTTCATTAAAATCGTATTAAGATTGGTAATTTTAAGTGAATTAAATAATAAAATCCCAAGTCCTTCTTTTCTGCGTAATCTTCTAAGTGTCATAGTGTATTGCTGAATCACTTTTAAAAATTTTTTTAGCAAGTAACATTAAATGTACGCATGGCCGTGTGGAAAGTGGGGGGGGGGGGTGCTTAGGGGGCAGTCGCCTTGGGCGCCAAAAATCAATGGTTCATTAAAATCGTATTAAGATTGGTAATTTTAAGTGAATTAAATAATAAAATCCCAAGTCCTTCTTGAAGACAAGAGGGATCTAAGCCTCCTTTTTACTTGACTGCCCCGGGCGGCAACTTTTTCCCATACATTAATGAGCATATTTTTCAAGCCTCGCCCCAAGTGCAACTTTTCCTCGGCACGGCCCTGTATTTATTGTTTATATATTGAGGTAATACTGCGCCCCACTAACGCCTTTTATTTCCGGGTCATTGCATTATGAATATGTCGTACACATAACACTAAATCCATACTTTACTTATTACCACTCCGTTACATAATAGAGCTTTAACGGCACTTAACGGGAACAGTCTGAATTTATATTGGGTGTAATAAATATGCGGTGTAAAAGCGACTGGGACATTATAATGTTAATATAGTCAAGAGGTGAGAAAACTGCACTTTAATTCAGTGGGTTCCTACATTAGATTGAAAAAAAAAATAAATGAAAACACTTTATAATCTTTTACTGTCTAAACAGATCTATTAATTAGTTATTTTTTTCCCCATTATTCATACACAATTTACAATTCACGTACTCTAAAACCATCCATGAAAGTATTCACGTCATAAATCCAATAGGCATTTCATGATCTCCTCTCTTTTTAAACGAAATACAAATATGTATAATTTTTGATAAATTTCTTTATGTTAATTGAGAGGACATTTTTGCATTTAAATGTGCTGAAAAGTCATTTGTGCATGCATCTGGGCTGTGAGGAGATTCCCACATGTTTAATTAGTTAATGTTTATTGTTGAGAGGACATCATTTCCTGTTTGATCCCAGTATGTATATTTATGTGAGAACATCCTTGAATGTGTATGTGTGTGTGTGTTTGTTGTGGGAGTACTTTATTGGATGTTTGATTAACTCATGTATGTTGTTGTGAGAACATCATTGCATGAAAGTGTGCTAATAATAAACTTTGTCTTGCCTTGTATGGAGAGTAACTTCACAAAAATAGCAGCTCCATTGGAGATCAGGTTGGTTGTCAAAATCGAGCTGCAAGATTCAATACTAAGCATACAAACAAAGCAACATAATAACAAAAGCGGAATGAAAAATAAAATCGACAGTACGCTTAACATATCTGATTTCTTAAAGAGGATAAGTTGATCGTATTTGTTACGAACTGGAATTAACAGTTCAATACCTTCGTTGTCTATGGGTAATTTGATTATTTAACAACCCATTGATTCATATGACAAACGTTTTAATATTAAATAAACAATACAATTACTAGCTCCCTATTAATAAATACTCGATCTCCGTTGCTGAACCATTAGACAATTAACGTCGTCATTTCCTATACCCAAGGTCGTCACAAAATATTTTAAGCCGTTATCTTATCTCCTTTAAATGTAAACTCCACTTTTTTGTATTTATAGTTCATGTGAAAGCATGGATGACTGATTTTATTGTTTTGTGTATTGAGTGAACTTTTTGACCCTATCGGCCTGTGTCGTTGTAATGTGGTATGACTGGAGGTGGTGAGTTGTTTTAGTGAATGTTTAAACTGAAAGGTGTGATATTGGTTGGATTAATGGAGTTATGGATCATGTGATGTTGAGGTATTTAACGAATGAAGAATGAGGGAAAATAATTAGTGTTTACACAGAACACAGAGGATTTTCCATCATATTTTACTATTACAATTCTAGTCTTTAAATGTCATGCATGACTGTGCGTTATGCTTCGATTAATAAAATGCTTAACATTTGTATCCTCTTTCATACAGGTATTTTCCTTACGTAATAAAAATGGATTAGGCCGATTGTTGATATGGCAGTTCATAGAAATTTATTTACGATGCATCCATGCATGTCTTCTGGGTGTCCTTACTTTGCACCTGCATGAACTGTAAAACTGTAACATGATACCCTTTTAACTTAATCGATCATATCCTTTGGCTTTCAGTTCATTGAATTTGACATAGCGTACTAATTAGCTGAATTCACTTCTTTTCAACTGAATTTTTACTTAAAATTATAAACTTTTCATTTTATACTTCTAACTTCAATAAGTGTTTTTATATTCACTCTGGAGTTTATGTAAATGCAAACAAAACTGCATGTAACTTGACTAAAATTAAAACCGAAAAACCAACCCTTATTTTTTTTTTTCATGCCTCATTATAATTAAAGGTAACGTCAATGTCAAATAAAACATAAATAAATAAAAAGTACTATAGTCACATTCACAGAGTAGGGCTCTTAACACTTAGAATATTATTAACCTGCACTTGTCGAGGCTTCAAGCGTAGTTCTTATAATATTTTATTAGTGTATACTAGAATTTGGTAACCTTAAATTCATGTTTATAGCAACAACACGTGGAGCTTTTTGCTTTCTATATGATATTCAGAAACAGAAACTACGTAACCCTGATTCTGGATAATTTCGGAAAATTCTTTGCGGCCCTAGACATGCATTGAGAAGTGGTGCTTGACGGAAGGGGTGGTAGGGGTTCATGCTTCTGACGCACTAGAGATACTTAAGTCCTGAGAGCAATGATACAACGAGACGTCGAAACAGAATTGTATTTATTTTAGTCCCTTGGGCCTCTTTCAGATTTATTTGAAATGCGATGACTGCGTAAAGCATAATGTAGGTTATCGTAGTAAGTGCATACATTGAATTTTTAAACATTTAAGTTTATACAAACTAACTTAAGATAATCAATTGCCATGTTTAATTGAACAGGCTGACAAGGCAGTTAATTAAACAAGAGATTGTTACCACCCCTTACTGCGACAACGAAAAAGAAAAGGAAAATGATTTTTCGCTAAACCCTATGCAAAATGCATGTTACTCATCTACATTATATTGCTCGATTTTTAAAATTTTGTGTGTCTGTATGGGGGGGGGGGGTTGTTATGTTTTTTCTGCAGTATCTCAATAATGTATCTTCAAAAAGTATTATGCTATTCCTTAATGAAAAGTTAAGAAAAGGAAAATGATTTTTCGCTAAACCCTATGCAAAATGCATGTTACTCATCTACATTATATTGCTCGATTTTTAAAATTTTGTGTGTCTGTATGGGGGGGGGGGGGTTGTTATGTTTTTACTGCAGTATCTCAATAATGTATCTTCAAAAAGTATTATGCTATTCCTTAATGAAAAGTGCACATCTAAGAGGAGAATAACCGGATTTTTAAAAAAAAGTTTATTTCTCTCATTGTTCCAGAGTAACAATTAGAAGTCACAAATTTTGTTGTTTTTTAGTCACAATGTATGTTTGTTTGACTTAAAGCTGAAACGATACGAACACAGAACGTCATTTGGTTTGGGCAGACTGGGGTATTTGCCCCCCCCACTGAATTAGCATTTTTTTTTTTAAATTTCTATTTAATGTGGCGCCTCCAGTAATAAAACAAAACTTAACAGGCCGACGAAGTTTTGTTTTGACCCCCACCTCTCCCAACTCCCATGAAAGAACCTGAAATGACGCGCCTGTAAGAATTCTCAATTTTTAAATTTTTCTTTAGCTGCCAGATTAAGATTTACCTTATGTTTCTCGGACAATATTTTTGAAAACCATTACATTATCAATACTACAGTCGCAATACATAATTTGGCGCAGGGCAATAATACTTTTACAATTAACTGAATTAGACATTTGGTAAAATTTAGCGAGTAAAAAAAAATATCAAGTTTGACATGTCCCGTTGTGACCTGTTAGATCAAGTATGACCGGGAAATAAACTGCCACGTAAATTTCACTTCGCCGGAGGTCACGCTCTACCCTAGTGCT
Organism: Lymnaea stagnalis; assembly: GCA_964033795.1. Taxonomy (NCBI): domain Eukaryota; kingdom Metazoa; phylum Mollusca; class Gastropoda; family Lymnaeidae; genus Lymnaea; species Lymnaea stagnalis. The sequence continues at coordinate 455,932 of CAXITT010000344.1, read as the reverse complement.
GGGCCTACTCTGCGCTTGCAACCAGGACATCAGCGTTCGTTTTATGTGACCATATAACCCAGTTTTTACCCAGTTAATGTCCTACCTGTTTTGACAGGACATAATCTGGTTCATTATTAAATTTTTTGGAACTAAACCAGGATTCTTTGAACGTACCTTTTCAAATTCAGTCAAAACAAACATGACATACTTGTTAATGTCTTATGCATTCTGAATTAGACCAAAAAATTAAAAGCTGTATATTTTTGCCCTCCCCATACTGTTAGTACATGTGCACATTTGTATGTATAAACACAAAATATTTCGCTCCCAAGCAAAGAAAAGCAAATACAAATAAAGACAGACACATTTCTACCCTATAGAGATTTAAGAAGTATAGAAATGAAGATTTTCAATTGTTACCTGACATATTATCTTCTTTCCTCAAATATATATATATTATATATATATATACACATTTCTGTGTGCGAAAGTTTATATATTTTATTAAATAATGCTTTAAATATTCTCATTCAATTTCCGCCCGTGTAATTATTTATAATGTGTATTTTTTAAATGCATTTATTATTTGAGAGTATTGTTATATACTTAAAGGGGGTAAGAGAGAATGCAGGTAACTCTGAATTCATACCCGGAGTTGGAGTCCCGTAAGGCGCATACAATGACAATTCCAGCAGCCGTACACATCCCTGTTCGTCTTGACGCATAGTCTTGCCACTGGATATGGTGGGACCGGACGAGAGAGTGAGGTTGACGCCGCGCAACTCTTCCTCACCTTAAACTAAAGTCACCCGCGCAGGTCATCAGTCACTGGACAGTCATCAGTCATCGTCGATCTTCGGCTGACGAACAATATAATTTATAATAAATATATATCAGTATTTTACTTGCTGGAGATAACTCTTTTTATGGAAACAAAACCTTTTTTCTAACAATTGAGAATAATTAAAGCATGATCATGATTTACAGAAAAATGGATTTATCCATCCTTGTGGTACTACAGCTCATGTAGGGCTTTGGATTCTTGCCAACATTTTTTTTGCAAAATCAATTTAACTACAATGTGGGAAAAAACATTCGAGCGTATCTTTAATGTTGTAAAAATGTTTAAAAATCATCTCTTTGTAATAGTTAGTTTAAATAGTGCGTTCAAATGTATTTAATGTCCGATAACTTTTTTTTTTTATTCGTTTCTCAATTTTCAGACTTATACTTTTTGTCTCTTTGCGATGAATCTCCCAATATAACATATATTTCTAAGTATATCACAACAATCAACCCTGCGAAGTTAATTTACGAGACCAATGCTACAAATGTATAAATCATAAACATAAAAAAGGCCAATTTAATGGCTAACTTTAAAGACCCTCAAAGGATTGTCGATAAATGTGGGGCGGATCGCTTTGAATATAAAAGCTTTTCAGCAGTTCTTCTTGGAACCCAAAACATGCCCAGTGAAGCGTTATGTCTGTTTGCCTACCATATTGAATCACGTCAATTCAAATGATTATGATTGCATTGTGTAAGTGTCAAGCACCTAAAAATTAATTTTTAATCAGTGCAGTATTTAAATATTGAGCTTCTCAAAACATTTTATGTTACACACTGCCATCACCTGATGACATTTCAAGGTTGAGGCGCCCGAGACGAGGGCTTTACGAATCGTGGGTGCTAATGGGGGCAAGAAGCCCGGTGACATCTTCAGAAGAAGCACAATCTTCATTGTTTTGAGAAAATGTGATTAAAATTAGTACTTCGCCACTGGTGGAAGGGGGTGGGGGCAGGTTTTGCTTGTCACGGACATGCCCACAATCAGTTCGCCCCCCCCCCTCCCCAAAATATTGAGAAACGGTTTTTGAGAAGTTAGTGTCGTGGAAATAAAAACACTTGAATAATGAACACCTGTATAATGAACTGTGATATAAATAATATTTTTTAAAAAATAATTACATTTTGAAGTTCTTAAATGACCCCTTGAATATTCTAAAGTGAAGCGTAAGTGGGGGGTTGCAGCCCGTAAGTTTAGAAACACTGCATTTTGAGTTCATTTTCTAAAGTTGGTTAGGTCTAAATGATTGAAAAAGTTCTTATTTAGTTTTGTTTGCCAATAAATCTATTATAAACAAAGCTATGGCACTGTTAAATAACTATTATGTAGATTTTTGTTTTAAAGTTAGATTGTTTTGTTTTTGGCTTGTGTCAGCTTAAAGTTTAGTTGAAAGGGTATGGGCACCAAATACAATATTTACAAAATTTATTATACACATGACTTTTTTTATTTAAAAAAAATGAAATTGGATTCGAACTTTAGCGAAATCTTCTTGGCAGGGCAGGAGATTTATTTGTACCCTGATACGCTTTAGAATTTTTAGTTTTCCATGTCCAAACCCGAGTAACGCAGGTTTTATTTGCCCAATGGCTGCGACTATTCGTACCCGGGTACTAGAAGTGAGAGGTTGGGATTAAAAAACCTATTTAAAATTTAATTGTTGGGTTTGTAAGACAAAATGGGGTATAACATGAAAGATAATTGAATGGACTATATGTTTGTAAACTTATTTCTTCAGTTTAACTAAATTAAACTACCACAAATCCCATAAAGAATACTTGCGTCTGTGGAGGGGCGAAGCAGTCGAGAGGGGGAAATAGACAAAAAGAAGATCGATTACATAGGAAGAGTAGGAATCCAAGAAAAGTTGGGCAGAAAACAGACCGCTTGTAATCAATGAAGTGAGTGAAGTAGTGGAGTGACGTGATCACTTAAATTTTTACGGGATAATTTTGCCTCATATTATATTACCTACCTTCCAAGTGGTCAAGGCAAGCTCAAAACGATTAACTGCTGCAAATACATGTGACTCTCATAGATGATGGAAATGATTGTCACGTGCTAATTTTTTTCTTCACCCCTACATTTTATTATCTTAACTACTCAGAGTCAACTATCTTAAGCTTGCTGTTTTATGGGATACTACATTTAAGCTTAGCTTTTTAAAAAAAAAATTATTAAAAAAATTGTACTCTTTGTTTGAACGGTTCGCTAACTAAGGCTTTTTGTCGATACGTTCGTTGGTTTGTTGCACCCTTTTACCAGGTTTTCCCCTATTTTGTTCTACATACTTCCTTTCTTCATAAAGTCATCTCATATTGTCCATTTGTCGTATCTAATCATTAACAGATCAGGATTTACTATCGCTCTAGAGCTTCTCGGTGGCCGAGCGGTCTCAAGCTTGTGGACTAGAGCTCAAACAGTAGCGAAACCTTGGCCACGCAAAAACAACACCAGCACCCCGGGTGGCCGGGACTCGTTAAAGTTGGATGGCAACTCATCAAAGAGAAGGCAAACTCTGAAATCAAACCCCGAGATGGAGTCCCGTAGGCAATATGAAATTGGGACAATGAAAATTTCGACAACCCGTGAGATGTGGAACGCATAAAGAGCACAGACAGACACACGAATCGCTCCTGGTCATCTACTGCACCCTGGTGTTTTTTCCAGTCTTCTAGACTAAGTCTAGCCTTTGGATCCAATAGTCAAGGACGACATAGCGCGGCTGCCGGACTAAGCAGCAACTCTTCCTCACTTTAAACGAAATGAAACTCAAGTCAAGTGTACTACTCAAGGTGAAGCCTTTGTCATCATAGCGTTTTGAAGAAGACGTAAAGAGGTGCTTGTGGGTGTATGGCAATGCACAAATCCCCTGACTGGATGGTGAAACCAAGATCCCGACAAAAGTACATAGCACAGCCCAAGAGGACAACTGGGTAAACTGAACGGAGTCTTCGGCATACAATAACAGGCCTGAACATAATTTCCTTTTCAAAGACAGTCTCTTTAACAGTGGTACTAAATTGTCCTAATGCCGCGACCCTTGCATGCATTTCTTCATGTTGTGGTGACCCCCAACCATAAAATTATTTTCGCTGCTAGTTCATAATTATATGCTTTCCGATGGTCTTACAGTCGCCCTGTGTAGACCCACAGGCTGAGAACCGTTACTCAATAAAGAAACTAAGAAGAATATAATTTAAAAAGGCTTATTATATTTATATCAAGGAGAAGTATATATATATATATGTATACAAATATAATTATTTATATATATATATATATTATATAAAAATTTACAACATATATAGTAAAGTCAATTCTTAACAAAAGCATTTTACCTTTTTCTAAAAAGTTGAATTTAAAGATTTTTTTTTTTAAAGTTTTTTTTTTTAAATTAAAATTTTTAACTAGATAGATCCCGCCAAACATTGGCGGCAGCAATGCGTGAACTTCCCATCTAGTAAAGTTAGTTGACAAAACATGAACTCAAGCAACACACATTTAAGAATCCCAATGTTTGCTACACCCCTCCCCCCCCCCCATGATACGTCACTGCACACTATTTCTTTCACGCCATGAACTATATTAATATTCTCATGTCAAAACCACTTTTAAAGCGAACTTTTTTACACAATATTTAAATTGAGACGATTTCATTTCCGAAAAGAAAATATTACGCAACAAACGCAATTGTGTTATTAAAAAAATGTATATGTCATTTAGCGTAGTTATCGAGAATTATATGTTGCGGGCTAGTGAACTCATCATTGAACCAAATTAATTTATTATTTGGTGGTGTTTGATTGGGTGGTGAATTATATATACAGAGGCTCTTCATATTCACTCTGGCTTCCATTCTTGCATTTAGGTTCAAACGTCTTTGCCTTATACCATGGGGCCCAAACTCAAATCATCTGGGGGCCACAGGAGGAGGTAGGGTCTGAGTGAGTTTATCGTGGAAAATACCTTTTTGATTAGCACTATTTGAAAAGTGACCAAGCTGACACGCTCGGTATTTCACTCACTCGTAGACGATAATTTTAACAGGGATTCTTTGATACTGTGTCAGATTACTACGATTTACACAATTATGCTTGTGCAATACCTACCTACTAAATTTTAAAAACTTTTCCCCCAACCGCACTATTGACATGTTTTTCTCATTACGTGCTATAAAATAAAAACATTTAGTCCGATTTTAAAATGCTTCTTACCATTATAATCAACGTCCAAATATATATAAACATAATAAAAATCAGAACTAGACGAGTCGGTGAGATTCGAATGAAACCACATTAACACAAAACTTTACTGTCATGTAGCGGGACACAAAATATCGTCTTGAGGGCCGCAAATGCCCCGCGGGCCGCGAGTTTAAGACCCATGCCTTATACGACAAAACACTTCAAGTTTTTCGCGCTGCCTTGCGCTTATGGTTCATATAAGCTTCAGTTGTTATTTCTTTGACGTACGGACAGTAGGAGCCGACAAATTGGGACAAACACCCGCAAATGCAATTTCTTATAGCACTGGGCAAGATCCTCAGACAGCCACAGTTTGAGCAAGGATTTCCATTGCCAACATCGACAGTTGAAGACTCAAGAGTACAACAAAGATGGGACACTAACGAAGAGTAAAATTTACGTCGTATGAATTTCATAATTGTTGACTAAATGAAGAAAAAGATGTTAATATTATATTTACATCAAGTTTACAAAATTTTGTTCTACATATAAAACTAGCTGCAGGAGATAGTACAAAGGTCTGAGTTGTCATGAGACTGAAACAGATAAGCTAGCAAAGCAAAGTTATCGCTTACTCACTGTGGCTTCCCCACCCACACTAGGGTCATGATCACCTGGCTTAGTGATACATTTTAATTCAATGGTTCTAAAAAAAAAGAAAGATACCTCAGTTTTTCCTGAAACATTTTGGTGACTTCAGAGGGTGCTGAGACAACTAAATGTGTCTCTCGGGTTATCGGGAATACGTATCTTAATTATTGCAAATTTCTATTAGAAATTTTCAATACTTTAAAAAAAAAAAATTACGTCGATTCGGGCTTTAAGACAGTCACACATTTTCACCAAAAAAAAACATCAATAGATAAACTTCTGGGTTGAATTAAATATAATTTAATTATGTTTCACAAGGTATGAGAGACCTGAACATTGTCTACTAAACCATACATATTATTAATTACCTCATTGTCTTTTAAATTTTTAAAAAATTGGACATATTCCGCAAGTTGAATCAAAAGGCAGCCAGTTAATTTTTATAAATTAATGTTCACTGTATTTAAATATTTTATTTTTGGTGGATACTTCTATTAAACGTGTATATGAACGAACTTGTAAGTTATGCTTAAAATAATTTCATTTATACCAAGATAATCTGATTTTTTGTGTGGAGTTTGTAAGCTTTCAATTGAGTTTTTTCCTCCTAATCTTAGATGTTTAGTGTCTAAAATTTTAAAGTATTTTTTCAATCGATAATGTAAAGATGTGCTTCATTAATTGATGTCAATAAATAAGTATTATGAAAGCAAGCTTATAATTTTATTAAACATTTACACGCGTCTTGTTACATGGCTGTTGTGTTACACTGCTCTCAAAAAGCCAAATCGAGATGAGAATTGTTCCAATTGTTGAAATCTTAAGTAAAGCAATAAATGTAAGCTGAAAAAATAATGATCCATCTGTAATAATGTAAAAAAATTGTGAATAAATATGAGATGGAAAGTAAGCAAACATTTTGTCATCAAATGGTATATCTGACACAAACGATATGATTGCCAGTATGCACTCACAAATGCCAATGAGATATACTTTAGTTAAATAAACTGTTTTTTTTTTAAATACAAGAAGTCAATTCTTAAAAGATAGCCTTAGATACTGAAATAAAAAATGCTACATTTGGAGATAAGTCGACGACACGAGCAGAAGCTCATATGGATCTCCCCCCCCCCGACCCGGGAACCCCATTTCGCGGGAGTCTCTCTAATTGGACCGAGGAAAGATGCCGTGAGGTAGGAATCCCCTGAAGGTTTCGCCAAAACGGCAAACCATTAAATACAAAAAGTCAATACTTAAAAGAAAGCCTTAGAAACTAAAATAAAAAATGCTACATTTGGAGATAAGTCGACGACACGAGCAGAAGCTAATATGGATCTCCCCCCCCCCCGACCCGGGAACCCCATTTCGCGGGATTCTCTCTAATTGGACCGAGGAAAGATGCCGTGAGGTAGATATCCCCTGAATGTTTCGCCAAAACGGCAAACCACTCGGCTACCCATGGAACGCCAAAGAGGGAGCTACCAAGAATTGGTCTTTAAAAGTAAAGGGTGGGTTCCTACTGCTGTCCATTATGACCTACCCCGCCATCACTGTGGAAAAACATGATCCTATCGTTTCGTCCCCGTCACTAGCTTAGTACTTGTCATGCGGAGTGTATGTAGGAGTCAGGAGTGCCCAGTACCACTTTGCGATAAAAACTGCCAAGATCTGAGTGGTCGGTAGCCCTAAGGAATCCTCCTCGCAATTTATCAGTGAAGTTCCCCCTTTTGCACATATTTAAAAACAATAGATTCTAAAATAAATAAGTCAATTCTTAAATGATGGCCTTAGATACTAAAATAAATAAGTCAATTCTTAAATGATGGCCTTAGATACTAAAATAAATAAGTCAATTCTTAAATGATTGCTTTAGAGTCCGAAATAATCACTACTTTTTTTCATCTTCCCACTTAGAATAAATGAAACACACTTCGATCCTAAGGATTCCAAAAAGTCAAATTGTAAGGACCCCCCCCCCCCTCAAGTTCTAATTAATAATATCTTTTTGACTGTATATGTGATTAATGTCATGCGGGTAAGTAATGTTTAATGTTTTGTCGCCATCATAACTTAATATGTGACATGCGATTTTTTCCATTGAAACTTTGCTGTTCTTTATCGTACTATATTTAATTTTTACTTGTTCTCTTTGAAAACAAAATAAGAACAACAAGATACTGAATGTAATAAATATATTTATTTGATCATGTGTACTAAAATGTTTGTCAGTATTAAGTAACGAGAGGTTTTGATTTACTTTAAAAACAATTATTCGGTAAATGGAAACACGCCGGAAACAGATACTTTAAAGGGAAGCATTATGGAATATTGAACAATTTATTTAGACACCGATTTTTAAGTTTAAGTTTCATTTTAAATCAGATGTCTTGCCTGAAACCTCTTGTCTAATGAAAAAAGGTATTGAACCGGTTTTTGTAATTAATCGTATTAAGTTATTATCCAGTTATCTCCCCTTAGAACATCCTAATGTTTGAGGCGCAAACAATTTAAATACATCTAAATAATGCCGTAAAATTATGCTTTTTTGCCTTATTTTTTTACAAGTACAATTCGTTCAATGGTCTTTGAGAAAATACAACAAGAATTTGTTTGAGTACTAAGAAGTAAATAATAATAAATTGATTTTTTAAAAAAGAAAAATTTTAAGAGAATAGAAAACATTAGATAAACATTTTACAAAACACCCTATTCTATTTAAAATTCACTTACGACGCTAACATAAAATTATGTCCACCAATCCCACATTACTATTAAAAATTAAAACTAAACATTTTTCAACACAACTTTTGTGTTTTTTCAAGTCTTATATTCACACACAGTCAACTTTTTTCTTTAAAATTGTGTTTTATTTAAATTTATAAAACAATGAGAGCAAAATGACATAAGTGAAAGAGCTTGAATCTTTACTTGGTATTTCGATCCACTGTTGTCATACCATAAGTTGCATCACGTTTTCCTTACAGGTGGTGTGTCACGTTTTCATTACATGTGATGTGTCACGTTTTCATTACATCTGGTGTGTCACATTTTCATTACAGGTGGTGTGTCACATTTTCATTACATGTGGTGTATCACGTTTTCATTACAAGTGGTGTGTCACGTTTTCATTATATGGGGTGTGTCAAGTTTCCATTATATGTGGTTTGTTATGTTTTCCTTACTTGTGGTGTGTCAAGTTTTCGTTACATGTGGTGTGTCTCGTTTTCCTTACTCGTGGTGTGTCAAGTTTTCATTACATGTGGTGTGTCACGTTTTCATTACACGTGATGTGTCATTTTTTCATTAGAACTGGTGTGCCATGTTTTAATTACACGAGATGTGTCACTTATTCACAACAAATGGCGTGTCACGTATTCATTACACGTGGTGCGTCATGTTTTCATTTTATGAAGTGTGTCATGAAGTTTTCATTATATGAAGTGTGTCACTCTTTCCAACTATGAGATGTGTCACGGTCTGCAAAATCATTCGTAACACCGTTTTCATGTTTTTATGTGTGTAGTGTTTTAAAACGATGACGTCTATCACGTGTTCAGATTATGAAATGTGTCATGTTTTCATACTAAAAGATGCGTCACAATTTTAAATAACTACCGTATTTATTGGCGTATAATACGCACTTTTTCTCCCTGAAAATAGGGGGGCAAATGATGTGTGCGTGTTATACTCCGATATAATGTTTAGTTTTTTTTCCTGAAATTTCCTTCTTAAATTGAGCTGCATGTTATACGCGGGGGCGTATTATACGCCAATAAATACGGTATTTGTGACAGTTGTTTCATGACACTATGTGTGTCACGTTTTCATAGTATGAGGTGCCCCAATTGTAACTTGTTTTGGATGATACGCCACGTGCCTAGTTATATATAAAGAGATTGTCCTTTGAGTTTTTAGAAATAGCTATGGTTATACAACGTCATGGGACCCATCTTGCCATAGAAGAAAGTGTAGACCAGCAACACACAGATAAGAAACTACGGTTGAAAGCTTGAGAAAAAAAAAACGGTAGCAAATACCATTTGCCGGAAAGAACAACGCGGAACAGACATATATGGGGAATAGTTTGCACCTCAAGGGTAAACGTAACAGACAAAAAAATAAAAAAAAAATATAAAAAAAACTGGGGCTCCGATCATTTCAAATGTAATAATGGAAATATTGATTTTGATTTTCTGGATATTTCTCAATTCATTGAAAGGCGTAAACCTTTCCAGTTCACTGAAGGCTGAACTGTGGCGGTGTGAAGGCTGCGCGTTGTGACAGGTCTGATCTTGTTATTGTTGGTGACCGTCTCAAGTCTGTCAGGTCGTACAGCGCATACTCTTGACTCAGGAAAGCGGGGAGAAGAAAGCCATGGCCTGCAATGCCGGGTCAAGGACGACAGCAAGAAATTAGCGGAAATATCCGAGTGGGCGTGAATGGCCCGGCTTTGACGAGTCTCCATTTAAGAATTGATCCGGTGTTGATACATTCTAGTGGCCTTATTACGTCATTCATCCATTGGATACTTAAAAGTTTATCTCTTAAAAGCATTTTTTTTAAAAAACTTATTTTAGCAATATTATGTCAGACATTATTGTACAATAGAGTTTGCTGACTTCTATCTTTATATAGTGAACTGGTCTGTATCTTTATATAGTCTGCTGGTCGGTATATTTACATAGTCTTCTGGTCACTATCTTCATATAGGTTTGTGTTCTCTAACTGTTCGCTGCCGAATTGACCGTAATAAACGCATTTTATACACACAAAATGAATTCTAGTTGATTATTTCATACAATTAATAATAAAATACGAAAAATATCAGAGGTCAAGAAATTTAGAATATCTTAATAGAAAGATGAACGCTATATCTTGAAGAAATATTGTACATTTGTCATTTTACATTTCGTGGTTGTCCGAGGACCCACCATAGGGGGAAATTCTGAATAAAGTGAATTTTTTTCCATAATCGGTTCGACATACTCGACAAAACATAAGAACTGGTTTATGTCGTGTCAACCGTTTTTAAAATGACCACTACTTAAGAAGTGGCCGAGCTGGGGTGTTGGTGTAAAGAGGGTTGTTGTCCCCACGAACCCACCCCCCTCTACATAATACAATATATAAATGTGATAGCCTTTGCTCCACGTGACGGAAATAATCCCCCCCCCCCCATTTTCTCGAAAACTGTCTATTCCCGTTAACGTCTGAACATTCTTTAGACAGGCAAAGCATTCGTTCATTGGGGTGTTGGTGTAAAGAGGGTTGTTGTCCCCACGAACCCCCCCCCCTCTACATAATACAATATATAAATGTGATAGCCTTTGCTCCACGTGACGGAAATAATCCCCCCCCCCCATTTTCTCGAAAACTGTCTATTCCCGTTAACGTCTGAACATTCTTTAGACAGGCAAAGCATTCGTTCAGAATGTAGGAAAGAGCGGGCCGCATTGAATCAACGATCTCCCAACATAAAACGTACTATACTTTGTTTTGACAGAAATTTCGGGTTTGAACTTCTACTCTCAAGTCTCGAAGTGCATGTTTTGGGTATCATAGTTTCTCTATAACAGGTGGGTTTTTTTACTTTCACATTTAAAGCCTCAATCGACTGTTAAGTTATGAGATTACCAACCGTTTTTTTAAATACTAAATATGCTGTTTGATCCTAAAATTATTGAGGGATTTGACCTATGATTATCTGTTCGGACTTCATGTTAAATTCATGATTCTTTATACTTAAGTTAATATCAATTTACATTCCAGCAGACAAGCACAATAATTCAGTCTTGTGAGAAGTTGAAGATGAATGCATACACAATGAAGGTATGTGGACTATGTTGAATTTAATGTTAATCTAATCTGGTTATCTTTCATCAATTTGATGAAACGTGATGTTTTGTGATGCCTTTGGTTTGTTGAGGTTGTTTATTTTAAATATAAGTTTGTACTTGTCATACTGAGTTAAGTAAATTTATTGAATAATAAAATTGATGCAAAAATGTTTTCATCAACTTCGAACTAAAATTCGTTTAACTCAGGGGCGTGTCAAGCGGATAGGCGGAAAAAAAGAGGGGGTGTTGGCGTGTCTGGGGCGAAGATGCCAACCCGAGCGCAATTATTATTGGTGTGACAAAACGGTCACATAAATATGAGTGAGTGTGAATTGTGCACTTTTTAGTTAGGATACTGGGCTATCAATTTTCAGGCTTTGCACCGAGAGCGAGTTTTTTCTTTTTCATAACACTGGGTTTGCAAATTAAATTGTGCTATTTGTGAAATCAGTTTCTGTTATAAGTTTGAATAGCTAAAATATAAAAAATTATTTAAACATTTGCTACCATTTACTATCTACCTTTTTTCCTCTTAAATAATTGTCTTAACCCATTAAAGTAATCTCTTGAATCATATGCTTTATTTGTCTTAGTTGTATAATCTTATATTATTGAATATATTCTAAAAAAAAATTATCTGTATGTTATGTAGAAGACGTGTTTACGTCATGTTCCCCGTGCTGTGAACTCTGTTTGACCCTTAGCCTCATGCTGCATTCTTATTGGGCGTGGCCTATTCCCTTTCATCTTGGCGTGTTTACTACCGCTACCAATTAAACATAACTAATCTGTTCTTGTAAGATTTTGTGGAAAGTTCTCGATTAGACTAGAAAGGTAAACATGTCTAAGTCGTTTCTGGAATGCGTCTTACGCTGCATATAGAAGGGTCCTAGAGAACATTAAGGGGGAGGAGATTTAGGATAGATATTTTTCCACTTCACGAGACAAGTGTATTATTCTGTGTGTACCCATATGTGTTTATTCGCATTCATCATTGTACATTATTAATTGACACATTGTACTAACTGTATACCGGTACAAGACATCCGATACTCTGTAAGTTAATGATTGTAATTAAATTTCTTTTTTTTTTTTGTAATTATATTAATACTTAGATAAATCTTATTAATTGCAATTAGTACTGTTTTGAGTGTCGTATTTTTGCTATTGTATTTCTCTATGGTATCGTCATCTGTTAGGTACTGTTTAGAACGAGACATAAACTTAAAATAAGAGATTAATTTCTCACGATAGAAGGCAGTGCGTAACACTGCACTATGCTTAAAATAAATAGCTAAAAGGAAAAATCTTTCATGAATCTGTACAGGACAGGTTATACATGAGTCAGATCATGCTTGATATTATACACATCAGGTCACGCATCATTCAGTACAGTTCAGGTCATGACATAAGTCTGTACATGTCACGTCATTGGATAAGTCTGTACAAATCAGGTCACGCATCACTCTGTACAGTTCAGGTCATGACATGTCTGTACATATCAGGTCATTGTATAAGTCTGTACATATCAGGTCATGAATCAGTCTGTACAGTTCAGGTCATGACATAAGTCTGTACACATCACGTCATTGTATAAGTCTGTACATATCAGGTCATTGTTTAAGTTTGTACAAATCAGGTCACACATCAGTCTGTACAGTTCAGGTCATGGTATAAGCTTGTACATATCAGGTCATGGCATAAGACTGTGCAGAGCAGGTCATGCATGAGTCTGTACATGTTGCGCTTGCTTTGATCAAACTTGGGGTATACGTAACGTGTGCAAGGTTCTGAAAGTAGACCAAATTTCGAGACATATCACAATTCAAAACATGTACTTCAACATTACGCGAGGGAGTGCTTCCATTTTCTTTACCACTAATCGTTTAGAAGGAAGTATTGGGGGGGGGGGAGTGTTGATATTCTATATTTAACTTTTTAAAAGTCAAGCCATATTTTGGTTAAAAAAAAATATTTGGTGGAAGAGTATTTTATAAATGTATACACATAAAGATAATCACATTATTGTAATATAGACACAAATTATTCATTGTAACTTTGAATAGCGCTCCGATCGTAGCCTAGTTAGCTTCACCCTTTAACCTTGACATGTGCCCCATTTTTAAATTAGAACAGTTCAAAATTTAATTTAACCTTGACAAGAGCATCACTTCAACCTAGACCACTGGCCCATGTTAACTTACAGAGGTGCATCATTTAAACCTAGACAAGGGCGTAACTTTAACCAATCCCTTCTGCCAAGCTTTGATCATCCCTTTGTCAACGGTGAACTTTAACTCAGTCGTCCGTTGTAAGTTTTAGTTGTATTCTTATGTGGAAAAAAATGAGCTTAGATGGAAGTGAAATAACAAGAAACATGAGATGAGGCATTTATGTTCTCTCTACCTAGTGAAGCCAAGCTCTCAGTGTTCCGGTGGTGCTGTTCACTATCGTATCGAAAGGAGCAGCATGCTTCCGTCCAGTCATGACCAATCAATAATGCTCTGCGGAACGAACTTTCGCAAGGCGTTTGTTAGAGCCATTCATCTTGTTGTGAGCATGTAGTAAAAATTGCAATTAAGGAATAAACTGTAGTCAAAGTGGCCGTTGATGGAAGCATCGTTTAATTTTATGAATATTTATGGTAGCTGAATAGGACCATCAACAGATAACAATCCATATAGTACGTGCGTACTTGGGGGGGGGGGGGGAGGTGTCGATTTTGCATACACGGGCGTATAGTCTGGGGAGGGGGGAGGTTGTCTTTTCAGAAAGTACTTATAATTTTATGAATATTTATGGTAGCTGAATAGGACCATCAACAGATAACAATCCATATAGTACGTGCGTACTTGGGGGGGGGGGGAGAGGTGTCGATTTTGCATACACGTGCGTATAGTCTGGTGAGGGGGGACGTTGTCTTTTCAGAAAGTACTTACATCCCATAAACTATTCTAAAAATATGATTCTGAATCTCCGACAGTAGAAAAAGCATAATCATATTTAAAAAAACAGTGAAAAACATATATGTAAAAACAGTTAAAAATATTTAAAAAGTATTAAAATATTTATTAATTTAAAAAAAAAATTACTTAAGCAATTTTTTGGGTGAGAGCGAGTGGGTTGAATGGAAAGTGTCTTGTGCATATGCAAGAAAAGGAAAAGGGTCCAAAAAAGTGGGAACAGGTGGGTGGGGAGTAAGAAATTTGACTTCTTTTCCGGGAACGTACTGTACAGAATACCACCAGTGAGATCCAATAATAACCAACAGCAGGTCCGATAAGGTTAAAGAGCATCTAGCAGTTGCTGTGAAGTTTACGCGATAACATGACATTTATCAAACCTACCAAGACGAGTGTTGCATTATTCTGAGATGACATGAGCAGAAATATGTAAATAGAGCCCGAGGTCAAAGTTATAATTGATATAATCAGAGTTACAGCAACGCATCTGTTGATACCAGTAATTCATTGTATTCTGTACTTGTCTCAAAGGTCCAAGCCGTGAAAGGAATCCAGGAAGAGGTATTAAAGATCGGAACGATCTTGACATCTTCAGTGGGGCTGGAAACTATTAAAAGTTTTACTGAACATGTAAGTAAAGTGCTCTGCTTTCTTTGTAAAGAACGGAACTTAAAATGAATGTGCAAGATATTATAAGGGGTGATTACTGTCGTTAAACTTGTTTCACTTTAAATGCACACACTTGTCCGATGAATTCTGTGTTGGCAGCTCATAAAAATGGTAGTCACTAAAATCAGGATCAAGTTGACACAATTACAGTTGTTATTTTTCACGTTCATGCTTCCGCATTTAGTTTTTAGTGCAGAAATATGTTTGCCACACTGTTTAGCAAAACTTGGCATTTTCTGACAGTAGTTGGGTTTAGAAGCCTCTGTAGGTCTCAACGGTACGTTGCTGATCGAACTGATCTAGCGAGACACAAAATACTAAGCAGCATGTTTCGTTGATTTTCTAATTATCCGGCAGTTTCACCCACACCACCTTGAAAAAAAAATACAAAGTTAAAATTAAAAAAAAAAAATAATTAATCTACAAAGTTTAAAAAAA
This sequence comes from Lymnaea stagnalis, assembly GCA_964033795.1. NCBI lineage: Eukaryota > Metazoa > Mollusca > Gastropoda > Lymnaeidae > Lymnaea > Lymnaea stagnalis. The sequence goes on along the minus strand of CAXITT010000344.1, from coordinate 440,358 downwards.
AATTAAAATTCTACAAAGTTATAATAAATAAATTATAAATAATTATAACACGAAAACTTCCGTTCGTGATTGACAATTACATTTAATCCGTCTAGTCCATATGGCCGTTGATTCACAAAATAATAAAATATCGCCTAAAAACAGACATTAGGGCGAAATGAAAAAAAATAAAAATTAATATTGTTCTTTTAAGCAACAATCCTTAAAAAAATATTCTTAAATATTCCCACATAAATATTTCTCCATATAACGATGCGACTAACGCTTATATATAGTTCTTATTTGACTAAATAGAATTCACAATAACGACGCTAAATGAGATTCTTGTAAAAACACACCAATGCGTTTGTTGAGTAATATTTTCTTTTGTTTTAAGGAAATAGTAGGTGTAATAAATGTGCCATGTAAAAGGGAGTGTGACATTAGAGTCATAATATAATTCAGGGGCGACGTTGTAGCGGGAAGGGAGGAGACTAGAACATAATAAGAATTTTTATAAAGTGGAATGCATGTTCTGTTGCCTAGAAAACGACCGAAAGTGATTTTCTGATTTGTCAACTTTTGGCGTAGAAACCGAAGCCGAAGTCGAAATTTGGTCAGGCTGTACTATCAAGTAACTTCGTTTAACGGGAATTTTACCCACTGCAGCCGCCATTTTAATTGTTTGGCGGGGTAAAGCTGGTAAGAAATCGTTCCAAAAGAACACATGCACGTGCATACATCTTCTTTATCATTTTCCATCAAGAAAAAATCACCATTTCGATTACGAAATTCAGAAAAACATGTTTATTTATAATTTTAGCTGGTGATCTGGCTGTGTGGACAAGTTCCAGACGAACATACTGAAAAAAATATGAATGTATGTTTTCACGAGCTGCTCCGCTTAGTCGCTGACAATAGTAAGTGGAATCTTTCTGTAGTTTTTTTTAACGAGTATTTACATTATAAATGTCCTATATATTTAATAAAATATTTGAATAAATAATTTATGTAAAAAAAAATCCCATAAATAACTATTTAATTAAAAAAAAATATTTGATTTGTTTTTATTTGTATATATAGTCTATGATTTTGTATCAATGTGTGTTGTATTTCAGGAATATTAAGAACACATCTTTCTAATATAATTTCAGACGTTACACTCCATAGCAAATTTAAAGACAACGTTTTTTTAAAAAAAAAGGTTTCTGAATTTAATGAAATAGAAACCATTCCCGCTCAAGGTAGGGAACAAATGAAACACCTGGCTTGTATTGAAATGGGACAGGTATGTAAACCAATAAACTAACACACATTTTTCAAAATAAAATTAACAGTATTTATTCTTTAAATTTATTATTCTTGACTTTTATTGACCCTTTCCCCTTCGATTCTAGTCGATATGACTGCATTCGCATGCTGATTAAGAGACACTGCCACCGACCCACTGGCGATACCCTGTTGCCACAGCACCACCCTAGTAAGGCACGTTCGCGTGAAGACACGTGTTTTGAGATGTATTCGAGTTAGAAAGTGCAAGGCTGTATGGTTCCAACCACATAAACAGTTTGAAATAACGAAAGACAGGGGGTCACGATCGTGATACCCAGCTGCCGTTAATGAATCTGAGGTTTTGTGGAAATAGTGGCACCTATGTCGATGAATCTTTAATACGGCATGTGAGAGGGACTGGTTCCTAGGCAACCGTTTCGTCCCGGTTGTCGTGAACTATTCACTGGGTAGAAACAATTGTAAAGACCCCATTAGAGGGCGTATGAAACCACCTTGCGATCGGAAGGGGTGTATATTTAGGACGTTATTCATAACATAATTAGGAAGGGGGCTGTCTCAGTGGCTTGCGGCGTTCTATTACGCTATTCAGTTTGGAGGAGTAAACAAAAAGGGGGGGGGGGCGGGGGTCGGGCGGAGAAATTCGCCTAGAATGGTATAATGATCTTCCGTTTAACGGCTTTCTGTCATCTTTGGTAGTTTCAATTTTAAGCATTGTCAAATACTACACCAAATTATTAAAAAGAATCGAGTTAAATTTAAACAGCCATTAGCGAAGTCAGACCACAAGAGTCCACCATATTTTATCCACTGTTATCTCAATACAATCATCAAAAATATATATACAAAAAAAGAGTAGTTGACCTGAACGTGTGAAAAAGATTTGGGCTTATATAAATACCATTTATACCATACCCTGTAATGTTATAAACAAACACATGAAGCATTAAGAATGTAAAATGTAGACTCAGTTATTGTATAAAAAAAAAAATTACAAACAGTACATGTAACACTATGGGTAGGAAACGTAAAATAACGGATCATGCATTTCACATTACAAATTGAACTATTTATAATGTTAATTGTACGAAACATAATATACACTATCAATTATCCCATTACAATTTTTACGTCTTACATAACTATAGCACTTGACATATTATAAAAAAAAAGGGCATGCCCCAATACACACGGTACTTGTGACATTAGAAATATTTAATTCCCTGTATTATGAAACTGTTCAAGTAAGGACGTCAATTCATAATTTACCAACCACTTACCAACGTTTCATAAACATTATATATGAAAACTACAATATTCTAAGGCACGTAATAATTTGACAACTTCGCTAACGAAGCAAACGTCGCTGCATAAATTTTACATGAAACTTTATTATTTTTATATGTAAAAGTTGACATAAAAATGAAATATAATGAAACGGTAAAGCATTTAAAAAAATTCATATGACGTGTAAATAGTACAAATTTCGTGGTAATAAGCGTATGGCAAATCTATAATAATGCATTTCCAGGATACATAATAAATATCATATTATGAATAGTGAATGTCTTATTATAAATAATGGGTTTCATATTATTAAAATAGTGAATATTACATTATGATTAGCATCATGAAGAGCAGTAACAAAAAATGATAAATTTTGAACAATGACAAGTGACATTATTAAAGTGGGTGTTACAAATTATTTAAACTTTCTTTATATTTCAGGAAAATGAGAAATCTGACGCAACTGAAACGGTAAGTGAAATCATTTATATAGGTGGCAATATTTTATTTCATCAACCGATTAAAAATGTACTGGAAGTTAAAACAGTACAAGGAGTATTTTGAATAGCGCATTGCCAAGCATACACATTAGATATCATACTATGAATAGTGCATGATTTCTTTAAAAAATCAGTATTATATGTTGTTAAAAATGAATGTAACATTATGAGTTGTATATTTAATAAAGTTATTTAAAATTAGTCTGATGTTGAACAGGACAATTTGCATTACAACAGTGCGTGTCACAATTTTTTAATCTGACCTTCATATTTCAGAAAAAGAAATCTGACTCAACTGAAACGGTAAATGAAACCATTTAATTAAAGGGCATTCATTTTTTTCATCAAAGGATTAAAAGATATATGAATTGTAAATAGAATAATTCATATTGTAATCATCTAATGCCACCTTGCTTATAATGTACTTCCAAGTATACACAAGAGGTATCGCATTTTGAATAGCGCATGTCTTAGTGCATCACAGTTATCACCAATGCCTACTGTTTTATAGATTGAATGGAACTTTATTTTAAAAAAAAAGGATTGTCAGCTCCCTCCCCTCCAAGTCTAGTCGACATGACTGCATTCGCATGCTGATTAGGAGACACTGCCACCGACCCACTGGCGTTACCGTGTTGGCACAGAACCACCATAGTAAAGGACCTTTCGCGTGAAGACAAGTGTCTTGCGGGCTGTTGCGTTAGAAAATGCAAGGCTATATGGTTCCAACGACATAACCGTTTCAAATAACGAAAGACAGAGATCGGGAGCATGATTACTAGCCGCCGTTAATGGATCTGGGGTTTCGTGGGTATAGTGGGCAGAATTAGGAAATTCGTTTGCTTTTTTTTTTGTTTGTAGGAGGCAACAGCACCAACCGACCAGGTGTTTGTTGGATGAGATTGCCCTCGCTTGGCCGGTCAATAGATTGGAGGACGGGTGGGGGCTGTCTCAGTGGCGAAGTGCTTCTGGCGTGGTGCTTCGCGGCCCCATTCTACGCTATTTAGGTTGGAGAAAAAACTGAGGTGGTGCGGTGGAATGCGCTGGTAATTGTAGAACGATATTTGGTTCAAAGCCTGCCCTAATATTACCCTATTCAGTTTGGAAAGAAAAAAAGGTTTGGGGGGGGGGAAGTGGAGGATTACGCTGAGAAGTGTATGATGAACTAGGATTATGCTGGTAATTGTAGAACGATATTTGGTTCAAAGCCTGCCCTAATATTACCCTATTCAGTTTGGAAAGAAAAAAAGGTTTGGGGGGGGGGGGGAAGTGGAGGATTACGCTGAGAAGTGTATGATGAACTAGGATTACGCTGAGAAGTGTATGATGAACTTTGGTAGAACGGCTTTCTGGTTGTTGTTTTTTTAGTAGTTTCAATTTTAAGGATTGTCAAATAGTACACAAAACCATTAAACCGAAATGTATTAATTTAAACAGCCATTAGAGTAGTCAGACAAAGTCACCATATTTTATCATCTTGGTATCTCAATACATTCATCTAAAAAAAAATATATATACAAAAAAAAAGAGTATTTGAACTGTATGGGTGACTAAGAGATGGACTTTTATAAATACCATTATAGTCTTTTTAGTCGTAAGTGACCATAGTAGCATCTGGTGTTAGAGATCAAAGTCCAACATCCTAATGCTGTTCTTTTGATTTAATTTGTTTTTCTTTCTTTATTTATTTATTTCTGTTTAATCTTTGTTGACAGGACAACCAGAAACAAGGTAATGTTATGTGTGTTTTTGAAGATGAAAATAAATAGATAAGCATATTTATTGATAAAAATTGAAATGCTTTTTCAGCATATTTAAAAAAGAAAAAAAAAAAACCCACCCCGTTTTCGATTGGGGTAACCTTTTGCAATCAGTTCATTGTAAACTTAAGACGTTTTTCAAGTTTTTAGTAGGTAAAACGAAAACAACTATCCTAATGTATCGTCACTCCTCACTTTTCAATATTGCCGATATTGCTTTAAGATTTGTAAAGGCAAATGTTCCTTTCTGTGATTAATTATGAACAGTAAATATGAAAGTGTCTTTTTTTTTAATTTAAAGAACAAAAAGTTCATAATAGATTGTGCAATAATCACATTAGGTTATACAGTCTGACTCGAATTAATAAATTTTTTGTGGGGTATAGGATTAGATACTTTTCAGTGTGTAATCGTAATGGGCGCTGATGTCGAATGCAAGGATTTCATTAACCAGAAAATTCAAGAGTCAATCCCAGTACTTTTTATTGAGGTGAGTTCATTATTCAAATGATTTGTTTCGATTATGTAGCGAAAATCCTTTAGACGTAGCATGATATTTTTCATTGAAAAACTTAAAAAGAACAACAAAATACAATTTAAAAAAATAAATAAATAAATTCTCTTTTTACAAAAGAAAATCGTTTACAAACAATATTTCAGGAATCTGATGGACGAACAACAACCTCTTTCCAAACACAATTTATGGATGATAGAAATAAACAAAAGTAAGGATTGATTACCCTTTTAAATATGATTTTTTAAATATTTTTCTGTATAAAAAACATGCAAGAGAAATGGGCTGCAGTTTGAGTTCTCATGCAGACACAAAGTCTAATGCTCCAATTATCAAATCCATTAAATCTAAAGATATTTAGGGTTATGTCTTTGTTAAAATATCGCCCAACTCACCACATTGTAAAGTAAGAGTTAGAATACATGTATTAAATCTCCCCTTCAAAAAAAGTAATAAGAAATATTCATGAAAACGGACTTAGTTAATTTTGAAAAATTAAATACAGGAGGGGGGAGGGTAATTAAAAAGAAAGGGGGTATTTTCAATCACTCTTTAATTTCAATTGTTCAAAATAATCTTTATTGTAAAACTAAGAGGGGAAAAAAAAATATTTTTTAAAGTTTTGTATTAAAGATTAAAAATATGTATGTACTAGAAAACAAACCAAAGCTTCCGCAGTGCTTTTTGAACGTTGTTCACAGTTGCATACACGTAGATTCAAGCATAATTTGATTAGTTATAAAAAAAAGATGTGCTAAAAGTATTTTTATTTTGTTACTTACCTAGATCAGAATTTGTGCACTCCATGAGCCCGGCTTACAAGTCACAAGACATTGCGAAAGCCATTTTGAAAGCCATCGTTAAAGGTACACACAATTAGTTTGTACACTTCTTAAACTTTTTAGAGTAAATGAAAACCGTTTTTTGAGTTTCTTTTCTCACTCTCTCACAAGCTGGTTTTATTTCAGGTTCTCTTCTTTCTCCCTCTCTCTATCTCTCTCTCTCTCTCTCTCTCTCACACAAACTGACTACATCTCAGTTTCCTCTCTCCCTCTCTCACAAGCTGACTACACATTTAAATAAAAAAATAAAAAATAATATTTAAGACAGGTGGTTGTTAAATAACAATATTATTTTCAAACCGTTTAAATATAGTTCTTTGATCTGAATATTTACAGTGCAAAAACGGAACAGTTTTGCTTTTGTTTTTATCTTGAACTTAGTTTACACCGAAAATGGACAGTGTAATATTCGTGTTATTTTGGGTTTCTAGGTACACTTCTAAGTTTCCTGCAGTTATAATAATAACAATAAATAATCCCATTTGCTGAATTTGTGTAAATTTAGAAACGTATAAACTGAATTAGGAAAGTGTGAAACAAAGATTTTATTTTTAATGGTGAATAGTGTTTAAAATTATTATTAAATTCTTAGAATGTTGTCTGAACGGTTTAAAAAAAAAAAAGAAAAGCTCAAAATGTTAAGAATTTTCCATTGTCGAATTGGATTCTCACAAATAAGTTGTAATTTGAAGATTTTTTTCTCTAAATCAAAGCATTTTTGTAAAATACCTATTAAAGACATGTTATGAGAATAATTATTTAACTGATCTTGTGTAGATAATCGTGCAACTAATTACGCGTAGGTGTTCAGTAAACTCATCTTCAGTTGATGTTTATAGAATGCATGCAGTGCACATATAAAACTTATAATTTAGATGTTCATGAAGCTCATGCTGTAAAGATCTTCATTGAATAGTAACTCAAGGACATCATATGTCAATTGAAGACATCTTGAAAAATAACATTTTTGTAGATTAAGATCATTAAAGGACATTGCTTTGTTAATTCACTTCAGTAATTTTTGTATGGATTCTTAATTTGAAAGAAAATAAAAGTCATAATATTCATTATTAAAATTAACGGTTTAGAAATGCATATGTTAAGTATATATATATATGTTTATTTATATATATATATATATATACATATATATTTATAGCTATTAACAAAAAGATGAAGAACACAGATACTAATGAAAGTGGGGGCATGTCAATAGTACAGGATCAAGATGAAAAAGACAGATTCATTTCGTTATGTCTGAGCATGGATCACTTTCCTATCGCAGTAAAAGCTAAATTGCTTAGCAAGGCTATTGCAGCTCAGAATGTAAGTAATCATAATAAAGTGTTGTCTTTTCTCACAAACTTTACGCCGATTTACGCCGAAATGATTCTAAACGTATCATATTTTAAGAAAGGGAAGTTGCGAAGTTGTTTGTAATTATTTGATGAGATGTCCGTTAGCGTGACATATATTATTGAAAGATGTGTTCATGAGACTTTGTAGGATTTAGAAATTGATTTCGGGACATCCCAAATGCCTGGCTGTGGAGATCTGAATGGTTCGAAGAAAGTGTTTGGGATGTGAAAAGGTTAAATGAGATGACGCTTGTAGTTTTTTTTTTCCCGTCGGACATTACCCGACACACAACCGATACACCCGTATTCACCCGTATGAGTGCCTTAAGGTTCGGCCTTGCGCTAGAAGGACGGCACTGCTACTGAACCCCCCATTTCAGACATGTTTCTGCTCTTACAAAACGAATATATCCCTCCATGTCCGATCCTCCCCCCCCCCCGACTGCTCTCAATGTTCTTATGTTGCAACTAGACGACGACCCCCCCCCCCCCACACACACACTTGAGATTAACTACGAGCGTAGATGTCGTCTCTGTTGGTTGAGACATTAATTGCATCTTTGATGTGCACCATCTCCATCTGAAGACTCTGGATTAAACTAGCGATGCATTCTTCAATAATGATAGGGATTTCGTTCTAATAAATCTTAATTTTTAAAAGGTCATATCTCTTAGGATCGTAAAGCGATCCGATAACGATCGCTATTTATAATGACTAATTGTAATTTTGGTTTTGTTTTATATATAAAAAACACAACTAACCAGTTTTCTCTTAACTTGCATCTACAGGATCGTGGCGAAAAGATTATTGGCAAATTGAGCTTGTTAATAATGGAAAAAATTAAAGATTATGCTTTACAAAAAAAAAACAAAAAAAAAACAAAAAAAAAACTATTTAATCTATTGATTACAAAAACAAAATGACGCTTTGATAATATGAAAATAATTAATATTTAAATTTGATCATAGTAATCATTCGCAGTTTTTCAAATTCATAAACAAATCTCTACACCTTTTCGGTACAAAATGAAATGTAGTGTGCTCCAAAGATGTAATATGTTGCACCCAAATACACGAGACAGTGCGAGGTCTGATTTTCTGCGATTTCAGTCATTTACATAAAATATTAATCTCATGAAAGAAGCCTTTCGATAACAGTTTGATACCTTGATAGTTCCTTGGTTCAACCAAATTTTTGTGCATACTACACAATAAAGGTTTGAAAATAAATGGCTGCTATTTTTTAGATCAGATGGAAACTTCAGTTGACCGACAATGCGGATAAAACAAAGGGTGAACAACCCAATTCAGTAAGTACTTTAATTACATTTAGCATTAGCACTTTCAAAATTAATATATATATATATATATATATATATATATATATTACATTTAACATTCTTAAGCACGCGTGTCATATTATAAACAAACAAAGGAAACAGTAAGAATGTTACTTGTAGTCAAATATTATAAATAAATCACTACTAATAGTTCATGTAAAAGTATAGGAATTAAACGAAAATTATGGATCGTGCAGTTCATATTATTAATATAAACTCTTTATAATGTGAATTGTACGATTCATAATATATATTATAAACTATCAAATTAAAATTATTACGTCTTACATAAATATAGCATATGGCATATTAAAATAGTATATCATTATTATCATATTAAAATAGTATATCATTATTATCATATTAAAATAGTATATCATTATTATCATATTAAAATAGTATATCATTATTATCATATTAAAATAGTATATCATTATTATCATATTAAAATAGTATATCATTATTATCATATTAAAATATTAAAATACCATCACACATGGTATTTGTCCTATTTTGAAATATTTAATACCAAATATTATGAAACTGTTGAAGTCAGGACGCAAAAATTAGAATTTTTATCAACCACTTACAAAACTTTCATAAATATTATATATACCAACTAAAATATATAACGAAAAGTGATTGTTATAAAACTTTTCATACGAAGTAAAAGTCGCTTTATAATCTATACGTGAATTTTTTATTAATATTACACGTCACAGCTTACATAAAAAGTGAAATATAATGAAATATCTGTGTTACATTGTAAACATTGGGTGTCACAGATTGTTCAAATTCCTGTCATATCTCAAGAAGAAAAGGAACAGGGCTCAAATGAAACGATAAATAAAACCATTTATTTAAACTGGCAACAATGTATTTCATCAACCGATTTTTAAAAAAAATCATATGGAGTGTAATTAGTAAACGTCATATTGTTGTCAGCTTATGCCACATTACTAATAAGCTGTGTCCAAGGATACATAATACATATTATATTACGAATAGAGCATATCTCATTATAAATAATAAGTTTCATATTATAAAAAAAAAATGAATATTATATATTATGAGTGTTACTTGCCTGATTATGAGCAGTAGAAGTTACACAATAAAAGGAATTATCATAAATAATTTAAAATGCCTGTCATATTTCAGGGAAAAAAGGAATCTGACTCAACTGAAGCGGTAAATTAATAATTTAATTAAGGGGGCATTAATTTATTTTATCAACCGATTGAAACAACACACATGAAGTTTAAATAGAACAAGTCCTATTGTTAATATATTGCATTTCCAAGTATACAGAATAAATATCATATTATGAATCGTTCATGTCTTTTTAAAATAACGAGTATCATATTTTTAAAAAAAAATGTATATAACATTATGAGTAGTATCTTTAATAGCATTAATTTAAAAAAAATGACACATTTTAAAATGACAAGTTCAATTATAAAACTGGGTGTAAAAAATGTTAAAAGAGTTATTCATATTTCAGGAAAACAAGAAGTTTAAAAAGGTAAAGGAAACCATTTAATTAAAGTGGCCAAGTTTATTTCATCAAACGTATACAAAATGTAAATGAAGTATGAATAGTAAAAATCATGTTTTAATCAGCTTTTCCACACCAAGTATACATGATGACTATCGCATCATGAATAGGGCAAGACTCATGATTAATGCATGTCGTATTATTAAAAAAGCAGTGTATCTTAAAGCATTAACTAAATATTACAGATTATGAATAGAACACCTTCAATCATTTATAGATAATCTCACACGATTAATGTTAGGGTCAGAATTAAAATAAGTGCTATGTACATTATAGAATATGATGTAACATAAAACATGCATGACTTATTGTAATCAATAAATGTACTATTGTAAATAATATATGTCACATACTAAATCAAGTGAAACGGTCTGTGGAAGGGGTAGGGGAGAGGAGAGCACGGGGTAGTTTAGACGGAGTATGCTTAGATAGGGGGTGGAAAAAATCAAGAACCCCCCAGAGCACCATAACGCTATGCCTCTTTCAATGAAGTGAAGAGGAGCATTATTTATTTTATCATCTATTAAAAAAAACAAATTACAATAAACATATTTGTATTTGTGTATATATATATATATATATATATATATATATATATATAAGAACTGGCACAGGCGCCGGTTTCACAGATGGTTACTCTCTCGATGGTATCAAGTTAGCAACATAAGAGCCTATAAGGGTAGATTAGGAAATCGAAACCTAGAACAATATCACCTTTGTAAGAGCAGACCCATGTCTAAGTGGGCGTTCAATCGAGCGCCGAACGATCCCCCAAGCAGGATGGCACCATATTCTTTCGATTATTGTAAAAGTTATGTCACGGAAAGTTATTTGTAGTTTAATTAACAAACTCAATCAGAGAATGTATTTTTTTTTTTTTACAAAAGGCATTCACTTATAACTAAACATTAAATTGGTATGAAAAACATGCCTTTTCTAAAATGTTAAAGTCCTTTAATAGGCACTTTCTTATAATGGTAAAACCCTCATAAAAAGTCAGACTATTTTATGATCATCGGTAGATTTCAATTTTTTAAAAGAAGCATATACAATTTCACAATATTTTTCTTTTCTAATACGAACTGAAGCTACACACATATAACAGTATATCTTATATGTCAATGCTCACTTCATTTAAGTCCACCAAGAAAATAATGACTAGCAATATGGCTCGCATAAGTCATGGAAGAGAATATGCTGCACACATTTAAAGCCGCTCTTGCAATTTATGTCACTTTTAATAAAGTCAAGTTTCCCCATGTGTTAAAAAATAAGTCTTTTTTGTTTATAAGTGTATGCTCCTTGAAACTAAACATCTGCAAGAAATATAGAAATTATATACCATACAGAGTGTAGACGAAGTATTTAGTAATCTTGATTTTTTTTTTTTAAAAACTATTTTTTACTATGCATATATATTAAAGGGACTAAATACGCTTTACAGAGGTAAATGTTTTGGGTTCGAATTTACAATTAAGAGTAAATAAATCATGCGCAAAACCAAGAAGAGTATTTAATCCATTTATATTCGAAAGGGCACATAGAAATCGCCGTGCACGCATAAGTTTTCATTTGTGCCTGTTTGTGTTTCAGGCATTTGGAAAACTCAGACAGGAGGCGGAAAAGCAATTACTTGAACTACTTGACATACAAAATGGTAACGTAGCCTAACAGAAATGAAACGTGAATATCTCCTGTAGTTAAAAGTAGCAAGATTAAATAGAGTTTAGTGTTTGCGTTAGTCATCTATCCTTGAATACTTCCTGATTAAATGAGCATTTATAATTTGAAATAAAAATTTCTTGAATAATGTAAACGGATTAATGTATATATTGTATCTCTTTTTTTTTTTATAAATATGCTCAGAAATTATTTAGAAATGTAAATTGTTTTTATATTATCAAGTGTATTTCTTTTTTTAACTTAAACAAAAACAATTTTTAAAACGATAGAATGATATTTTTAATTTATAAACATGTATTTTTTATCTTTAAAAAATAATTTTAGTGTAGTTATGATTACCCTAAGAATGTCTCTTCCACGATATACTCTCAAATAGATATCGCATATGCTAAAAACAAAATTGATTCGGGTAATTGTAGTCTTTAACTTATTTTCATGTTAATGATTTTGGTGATGTAGCTGTTTACCCCTAGAATTTAAAAAAAAAAAAAAAAAAAAAAACACCCCTACATTTTTTGTTTTCTTTTTTTTTTTTAATGTGGCACAACCTTAGGGCGTAGCACGATTTTCTTCCACTTCTTTCACATTTATCATACACATGTAATTTCAATGCCTGTTACTCTTGCCAATGATAATAGCTGGAAGGGATGCCAATCAGGTTAGATAAATGGAAACATGTCAAAAAGAAATTTAAAAAAAAAACGTTGAAAAAAACAAACTTATATTAAATATTCTTAGAAAACATTTGAATCTTTCATCAACTCTTCTGATAAGAAACATTTCTGCGTGTTGATACTCTCAATCTCACCGTCTCTTAACTATACGATTCCATCTACAACTTAAAACACAATCCTCTGATTACCTGAACTTGTTCAACACCCTCATTTGAATTTAAAGGCCTACTCTTCGACCAAACTCAGTTGTGTTGCTATAGGGGCTACAATAGGATCCAGTTGCACATGTTTGCTAATGGGCTCTTTATTACACATCGTGGAGAGAAACTACACATGACTCGTTCATGATATTTACAAAATGCTCATTTACGATTACATTGGGATGGGTTCACCATTATCGAGAGGAGTGAACTTGAACATATCAATAAACTTTTGTATGCTCTTTTCTTCACTCCATTAAATTCATCCCACAGTTCTCTGAAATATAGTTTAGCTCCTTAGCTCAAATCTGCCTGTTTTAAACCTTCTGGCAACCACAACTATTTACATTTCTCCACTTCCCATCCCAAACCAAACAAACCACTCTATTACCTTGTAATAGCGTATTTGTAGGTTCACAACTTTATAGTCAATGTGCCGCGCCACTACCCAGCCGCCCCTTGATTGAATGGGAAAATGTTGGCTAAGCGTGAATGCGCTCAATTTTTTTCTAACGATTACTATCGTTATAATTCAATTTTTAGAATAGTATTTCAGGAGGGTTCTAACAGCCTCCTTGAAAACAAGCTGGCGGTTGACCAAGCCGAGTGAGGCATTTGCTCAATTCCCTAGACAATTACCATGGTTACTATAAAGAGCCTTACACTATTTTACGTTGTGTTTGTATAATAATATTTGAATCTTTCGAGGATTATGCTCTTTTCAGCACTTAATTTGTGCTTGAAGTTTTATTGTTTTTCTTTCTGTCGTTGTTCTTACCGTTATCTAAATTTGATGGTATATTTCGATCGAATATTGTTAATATTGAAAACTTTGAATTTTTTTTTCTTTGTATGCGGGTATTCGATCCTTTCTGACGTACCCTGCAACCAACGAACCCAAACTTTAAAACTGATTCAACTTGTAAAAATCATTAAATGTTACGTCAGACTACTTTAAGTAGGCTTCCGCCACTCATACTATTATAGTTGACCATTACGCAGGAAACATTTATAACACATTAAAGGTAGAGAAAGAAATGAGAGTTTTTTAACGCTGCAATGAGTTTTCCCAATGCTATTTCAGGACTAAATGGAAATACATATATGGAGACATTTTTTGTGGTGGCCCTCCTTACAAATCAGATCAAGAGTGCAAAAGCTTTGTGGTATTTTGTAAAGGTTTGTAATGTGGTTTAGTATTATGACAGTTACTCGAAACGTTCATCATTTATAAGGCATACTGAACATAAAGGTTTCTCAAACCATTGATCAAGGGCGTAGCCCCATAGCTGTACGCAACTGCTAAAGATACCAAAGTATAAATGCTATGCATGCTCTTGATAAGTGTTCTTGCATCTATCCACCAAGTCTAAGGGTTGTATCAATCAGTGCATGTAATAAAAGTATTAGAATCTGAAGGAAAAAAAACGTAGGATACATTTGGTCTTGGTAACGTGCTGGTGGCTGGTAGTATATTCTATCTAAGAAAATACACTCTCTTTGGAATATACTTAATTCCAATGTATTGAAGCTTACATAAAACTAAATTTTTAAATTCATTTTTTAACTTCCTAAAAAAATAAACATTTAAATGTATTCCCCTACCCCATTTTTTGTGTGTGTGTGACACCAATGTATACTTTTCTTTTAAGAATCCATTAACAGCAGCGTTGGTTGCACGTGGAATCCTACAGTCTGGATTTGTGAAGGATGATGAAAGCAAATTGAAGGAAGACATAAAGTAATGATACATTGTAGCGCAGCTAAGTAATATAAATACCACATTAATTTCTTTAACAAATCAAGAACTAAATTTTATGTTAAACAAAATGAAAACATATGTAGTGTAATGGAGAGTCGTTTTAGAAGACCAACTATTCTTTTTTCAGATGTTTTGAAAGGCTTGCCGATGAATTTGTTGGTCGCTGCTATACAAGACACCCCGACACGACATTTTCTCTCCTGAGAAAGTCATCGCCAGTGTGGGGCTCAACGGATTCTGTCAAGCTGGCCTTGTACACAGGAAACAGGAAATTCCTCTCAAGACCCGCCCTCATTGATTACAACCGTAGATTGTGGTTCTTTGGTACCACAGACGTTGGAGAGGACGAATTGGCAGTGGTAGGTAAACTACAGAAATCGCCTACAATTGATACCCTTTGTTTGGTCGGATACAATGGAATCAAATATAATGAGTTCTATCTGTGCGCATTAAACTGAAACAATTGATTTAAGCGGATATATACATATATTTGATAGCACGTGTTGCATGAGCATTCCGTACGTATTTATTTATACGCTTTCGTTTTTTTTTTGTAAATACGTATTTAAATTAATATAATGTGTTTAATTGATTTGAAATTATGTAATGTGTAAGAAAAATGTTCGTTATGGAAATTGCAGAGGCTTAGCGAGGGTGTTTGGCGCCCGGAACAAGATTCGCGCCCGGGGACAAGATCCATTTAAAAGCGCCCCCTTTACTTTTTTTTTTCAACTCTCAAACCCATTATTTTCATCAATAAAATAATATCAAAGCACATTTTGGTGCCCTTAACTAGCTGGCGACCGTGGACATCTGCCCCTCCCTGCCCCCCCCCCTCGCTGCGTCTCTGGGATATTGAAATTATAATGACGGCAATATACATTTGGCCTCGGAATCGGGTACAGCTCCCCCCCTTTACTTTTTTTTTTCAACTCTCAAACCCAATATTTTCATCAATAAAATAATATCAAAGCACATTTTGGTGCCCTTAACTAGCTGGCGACCGTGGACATCTGCCCCTCCCTGCCCCCCCCCCCTCGCTGCGTCTCTGGGATATTGAAATTATAATGACGGCAATATACATTTGGCCTCGGAATCGGGTACAGCCTGGAACTCGAACAACTTAGAATCAGAACTCATTTTCTAGAAAATGTTTGCACGGAATTCGAACGCTGCATTGAACCCGAATACCCAGGACGTTCTTTGTCTTTTAAAGTGAAAAAAAAAATGTATTGAAATGAGAACGATTCAGAACTTACGCGTCCTTCTGGACTAGAATACGTTCAGTTTCTGACGATTCGAGTATTAAATAACTTGCAATAAAAAACATGTATTAGCCCCTAAACCCCTAAAGTCCACAACTCCACCGTAAAAAAAAAAAAGGAACACAGAAAATCACCCATGTTAGCAGATGTTTGTTTTTGTTGTTTTTTTAACTCAAGAGAATAGAAATTATCCAAATAAGAATGTATTACGGTGCAACGTTACATTGTCTTCTTTTACAGATAAACACTGACAGCATCATAATTTGGTTGCAAGTTTTCTTTAAATTTCTCTTGTAAGTATTAGTCCGCTACATTTTTCTTTCATTGAAAAAAAAATATGTATAGTTTATTTCCTTACCCATTGGTGTAATGTTTTATGATCCAATCTTATATATAGGTTTTTGTAGATTAAATTATAACTTTTCTAAAGTATTAAAATGTGCCCGCGAATACTAATCCATGACAGTTTTACATGTAAATGATCATGATTAATTTATAGAGTTTATAATAAATCCATTCCTTTAAAAAATATTAAAATAGAAAAACAAGATCGGACAACGGCCTCAGCTAATGTTTTTTCTGAATTTTTTGTTAAAAACCCGAAAAAAAACAACTCACAGCTAAATTATAATTGAGTAAATGGATACAAATTCATAGATTTCCAAAATAGCTCTACTTCCTTTGCTATTACCGTTCAAACACAATTCTTAATAAAAATTCATTTTTATAAAACAGTGTTGCATAATATTATAAACGTTACCATGTTTTGATCTATACCTTTCCATGTAGAAAATAAAATGACAGCACACTGCATATGACCGAGACTTCTCCTTTTCGTGTAAAGTTAAAGGTAAACCCGCGCGGACCAATCTCTGCGTACTCCCATTCCTCTGTCACCGAATCCCACCAAAATAGCTCTGTCGAAAGTTTTAAAAAAATGTTTATTTGTGTCATTCTAAAATTTAAAGGCTGTTTGGGGGGGGGGGGGGCAAGGGGGGGGGGCCTCTTTTTAAATTCATTTTCT
>CAXITT010000344.1:347487-423130 GCA_964033795.1 Lymnaea stagnalis | reverse complement strand
ACTGTATGTAATTGTGTATTAATTGTTTATAATGATTTATTGCAAATTATATATATATATTTCTAAAGTGTTCTGTAAACATAAATTCAATATATATATATATATATATATATATATATATATATATATATATATATATATATGTATGTATTATAAAAGGAAGTTTAAAAAATTGACAGTTTCGAAATTTTTGCACGCATTTCCATTTATTTAGATCGGACTACTTTTCAACTTAATCATATATGCCGGGGTTCTGATGTATCAACTGAAGGCGGCAGACATTCATTGGACAGAGTATTTGTTTTGTGCATACATCATCCCATTGCTCTTCGAGGAGACCAGACAGGTATGTGAGGCATGCTCCATTGCGTAAATATAGAAAACTTTTTTTATTTGTTTAATTTTTTTTTTTTTTTTTTGAATATCGGAAGGGGCAACCAAGGAAAATACATTTTATCAAATATTTTGTACCTTTTTGTAGTTAAATAATAATTCTTTGTAGCTTTATGTAATTAATTGAGTAAAATTATATTCATTACTTATATTTTTGTCGAGTATAATGAATGTTATTTTTTTTGTCTTATCTTCCTATAGATTTACGCTAACCATATGAAATATTTCAAGTCCGTGAAAAACTGGTTTGATATTAGCGCGGTATTACTGTTCCTGGTGGCTTTCTCACTGCGATTGGCTGCTTACATGGATCCTCAAAACACAGATCTGATGGGTTGGACAAGGATATTTTACAGTTTGGACTTCATCGCCTTTTCCTTTCTTATGTTTGAGAAATGCTACGCAAGTGATTTCTTGGGCCCCCTGCTAGCAACTATAAGTGAAATGGTAGGATATATATATATATACATGCAGCGTTTGTGAACTGGCAGGTCAAATTGATATCAATTATGAAATTGTAGATGTTACATTGAACAAATATTGTTAAATGATAATTATATACACAAAAATGTTTCAGATTTTTAAGGGGGGGGGGGGGGGTGACGATCATTTCTGCTCCCCAAAATATTGCGTCTTTTCACTGAAAGTCGCTGCGTGAGCTGGATATTGCGATACGTGTTCTCATTACTGGCACCGTTGTCTTACTTCACTGCCACTCAGCCCATGCCCCGGTCCACATTTAAGAGCAACAACAAATGTTTAATGAAAGTATAACAATTAAAAAAAAAATTATCACAGCAACTGGCATTTGACAAAACGGTTCTCTACTACATCTTCACCACCCTGACTCTTATCCCCCCCCCCCCCCCCCTTTTTAATGAAAGTATAACAATTAAAAAAAAAATTATCACAGCAACTGGCATTTGACA
This sequence comes from Lymnaea stagnalis, assembly GCA_964033795.1. Classification (NCBI taxonomy): domain Eukaryota; kingdom Metazoa; phylum Mollusca; class Gastropoda; family Lymnaeidae; genus Lymnaea; species Lymnaea stagnalis. Next base: position 421,808 of record CAXITT010000344.1, on the reverse strand, counting down.
AAACGGTTCTCTACTACATCTTCACCACCCTGACTCTTATCCCCCCCCCCCACCGACCACTCTGATTTCCCTTCTGTAACGAGGACTCGCAAATTTCTCACCACAGCGATACTTAACACACTGACAACTGTACGCCGCGAACAGACCTTGCGACACCCGATCAGTTACAACACGCCATCACATAACGTCATTGCCTTCTTACGATCAACAACTTTAATTTTTTTAAAAAGCAATCACGCTCCCAAATCCAGTTTATGGCAGCGGGTTAGTTATACATTTTAATTTAACAACAGTTGATCGCACATGGAACAAATTCATTCTATATTTATAATTTTCTTGTAGCAAAACATTTTCTACCAAGCAACTAAAGTTTTAACACAAAAAAATTAAGAATAAGCCGCTATAATTTAACTAAATAAATAACAATCTCTTATATATATTTAGCTTCAGGTATGGCTGCTTCTTTATAGCCGTTGCCCCCTTCCCCCTCTTACTCAACATATGTCATATATGAAAAGTATTGAGTGAAAAAACAATGTTGTCAAGTATCGAGCTGCGTGCGTGACGGTTGTAACCAGGTAATAAGGTTACATTAGTTGGAAGGCGTCTATTTGATTAATTAATGCAGAGCTACGGGTATGTTGTAGGGCTGTCTGTAGGGCTGTCTGTAGGGCTGTCTGTAGGGCTGTCTGTAGGACCATCGTGTAAAGGTCGGCAGGTATGATGTAAGGCTGTCTGTAGGCCTATTGTTTAAAGACCGGCAGGTAGTGTGTAGGACTATATGTATGCCTAATGTGTAAAGTCCGGCATATATATATATATATATATAATAAGATGTTACCGTAATTTGTAATACTTGGACACACTGGGTCTTTTCTCAAAATACCATACCCGATGTAAAATACCTTCACCAGGGTAAGATCTAGTATTTTAAAATTATCTTCCGGTGCACATGAGTAGTATAGTATGTTCGTTTTAGGGTGCGTTTTGGAGGAGTATACGGCCCTCTGCAGAAGAAAATATTTATCCCATATACATTTTGACTTACGCCATTAACGTCATAAATACGGCTGAATCTATGAAATTCCAAACCAATTAATTTTAAAAATATTACATTTCTCCTTCCACCAGACGTTAACACTCATCAAATTCCTCTTGATCCTTGGAGTGGTCTTCGCCGCTTTTGCTGTGGCCTCTGAGTCCGTGATGTACCCTAACTATGACTTGGAAATACAGCACATCTACTCCATGTCACAAAGAGCGTTTTACAACATGTTCGGAGAATTTTCTTTGGAGACTTTTGAGAGTACAAACCTTTACTGTTGTTGTAAATAAATAACGAGGTTAATGCAAATAAATTTACAAGAAAAACACAAAGGGAATGTATTTATTTATAAAAAAAAGGAAAATGCTTATCAATAATGTATATTCACCTACATAATTTCACGTTAAATTACTTAAATTGTATTTCATGACGATATATATTATTATCATTTCTTTTAAAGATGAACAAAAAAATCATTCAAATTGGACATAGCATATTTGGATGTTTTATAAGATTTCAATGTAAAAAAATAGTGTCTACAGTGTAGTGTTTTTTTTCCCCCCATTCAGATCTCTTGTAATTTGTAAGTTTCTCTATAGTGATGTTCTTAGCTGGGAATGTTAATCATTAATACAGTACAGACCAAAGTAAAAAAAACGAAACTGAATATCCCGCATCTTGAACGCGTAAGTTAACGGTGCGTAGCCGCAGCCGCGACATGTTCTCAGAGCAAAGTGGATTATTTTAGGTCCACCCGAGAGAGGAAAAATTAGTCATAGATCTAGTGGACAATTATTATTTTCGTTCGTTCATGATTGTTTGTGAATGCGGCTGGAGTTATTATTTAGCCCCGTAAACAAACAAAAACACGCGTCCGCGATTGAGAAGTTCCAGTACTGTTGTTTAAGCGCATACTGCTATTGGTTTTAAGGTTGCCTTTTAATTTTGAAATAAATAAACACCCCTCTAATTCAACTCAGCCTTGTTATTTCGTTCAATACTTTATGCGTGAAGTACTTCTTGAGTAAATACTTTTTTAAAATTAAAAAATTAGAACTAAAATTCGTCTTCTTTTTTTTTTTTAAACCTAGGAAATGAATGCACTAACGACCCAGCCTTATACAACAGCAACACAAAAGACAGATGTGTCAGTGACCACGCTGTCTATTTCGTCCCGATACTGCTCGCTTTCTTCGTGTTTATAGTGAACATCCTGCTCTTCAACTTACTGATAGCGAGCTTCAAGTGAGTATGTAGTCTGATCATACAATTGTATTGGACTTATGCTTAAATGGGATTTTTCTTGCTCTACACCCCTTTCAATGCTCAACTGTTCCCACTACTTAAATGTCGGACATTCTAGTGTAAAATACTTTTATTTAAAGTGAAATATTTTTTAAAAAAATTGATTATACTATTTTTCTTCCGAAGTAATATTTCAAACAACTGGTATTTTTTGTTGTTTTATAATTTTACTAAACATAAATATTTTAAGGATTATATAAATATAGAGTTTAATTCAAATATGATTATTGTTGGTTCTTGAGCGTGTTGTATTTGGTGAATGTTTTAATTAATCAAACCATTTCATCTAAATAGACCATTTAATACAATAATTAAAATAACTGATTGTCGAAATTTTTACATTTTCTACACGTAATTTAAAAAAAAAAAATTAATTATAATTTATTAAGATAATTATTATAAACATACTTTAATTTCAGCTCACATTACATTTATATTCTCATATTGCTAACGTACCTCTTGAACTATAATGTATTGTTGTCCCGTTACAATTGAAGAATAAAACGCTTAAAAATTAATTCAACTTAGAGGGAATTCTTCGTTGAGACTGTGTCTATCTGTTAACATAAATATTTAGGTATTGCTCACTTTTCTTTGTCCAACAGTTCAAAAATCACGCAAATTGAGTTAAAATCAATGGAGATCTGGCACACCCAACTGTGTCAGCTGACCATCGAGTACACAGGTCGCCACGTTTTGCCAATACCATTTTTAATATACAGCTTTTACCAAATGTGTTCCTGTGACCGTGACAGTTCTAAAAAGAGTTCTGAATCAGGAGGTATACATAGCTTTTAGTTGATGCAGTTTACGAAAAAAACATAAAAAAGTTCAAGTCAAATTAATGACTAAAGCCACCTAATCTATTAGTGAGAGGCGATCACTACCATGCTAACTTTTTTGTGTTCAATTCTCAAAATATAAACATGATAAAAAATAATAAGCATAATAATAATAAAGTTCATTTCAAAAACACGCTTCATCCCAAAAGGCTCGAAGCGCGGTACAAAGTCAACAAAAAAACATATCTATAATTTACCACATTTAAAACAAACGCAACACTACAAAAACTAATTACAAGCATACAATGGCAAAGTCTTTCTAGCCATTTCAACGCGGAGCAACACAGCCATTATGCTGCAATGTTAATACGTTTCTCCACAATTTAAGCATCACGATCTTGATTTTACATGGCCCAATATATTAGTGATGCCTAAAGTAAGTCACGTACAGCTAAAAGGCTAAAAATTGGGTATTATCTGTAAAAACCCATTTTTCTCATCCGACCATTGAAACTATACAATATTACGTAGCATTTTCAAATTAAATTATTGCGTAAAAAATTTAAAAATTGTAGTATAATTTATATTTACAATGACTTTTAATCGGTGAAATTTTTTTTTACCATATCGTTTCTAATTTATCGTGATTTTTTTTGTGTGAAATGAATTGAAAGTTATAAATAACTAATGACATGCAATTTATTGTTAATTTTCTCATTACAATATGAAAAAAAAAAAACGAACATTTATGACTTGTGAAATTTGCATGCTACTCCCCAACATTTTTTATGTATATATTTAAATACACACACACGTTTATAAATATATATTTATAAACCTAACCTACATTACATACATATTGATAACAAATAATAAGTCTTGGGGAAAGTCTATTCAAACATTGATAATTCATTATTCCTTTCCCCGCTAAACTCACTACACTTTCTGTTCAGCTTTTATTCTCCCCGCTGAAGGACAAATAATTCACTAATAAGAATTACTTGAAATTAATTCTCTGTAAAGAGTTAATTTGTTATTTAAAAATCTTTATTTTACCAGTAGCTGCTTGCACTTTGATGTTTATAGTTTAAAAAAAAAATATTGATTAATTCTGTCTGTTTCCACTGCATTATTGAAAACTACGTCAATTCATTTAGAATTCAATTTAAATGAGATAAAAAAACTTTTTTTTTTCAAATTGAAAATATTGTATGCACTAGATCTAAATACGTTGACTAACTAACAAAATATCTTCATAAATGTAGTAGAAAATTGATATAGACTTATTTTCATAATATAAAAAAAAATAAACAAGTAAAAAGAAAAACACATGTTTATTTTATGGCGGAACAATATAACTTTTACATATTGTTTACTTGGCTAATTAGTATCGTATTCATATCAGTCGGGGGGGGGGGATCCTCTTTACAACATTAATTTCTTTGATTATTCTTTAGTAAACGTCAATTCTTGGAACTATGATGCATCTTTAGTTTTGTAAGAAGAAATTTTGTTTCAAATAAATCTCCGATTTCGACGGAACCCAGTAATCCAAAGATATTGTGTTTGATGAAAAATCATCAAATTTCCATTCATTGACAAAACTGCTGTACATTTAAAAAAAAACAAACAAAAAAAAAACAACAAATTCAACAAGATTTGTGTCACAGCTTGGAGATATTGATTACAAGGGAGTTAAGCGATGTGTGAATTATTACTTAAATAATAGATATAGTATTGGGACTTAATAAAAACCAAATCAATCAGAGAAGAGCAAAGATGTGGACGGAATGGTGACAGTTGTTTTATGTCCATATTTCTGTAAGAAGATTTGGTTACAGTGATATCTTTATCAAGTAGAGACGTTGCATAATGAATTTACAACGAAAATACATTGCAAGTATTTCATGGATTTAGTATGTTTATATGAGACATGGACCTATTTCGTATCAACTATTGTATTATTGTGATCGTGTGTTAAGTATATAACAAAGTATGGTCACTCTATCACTTGGCCCACTACGCCTGTATTATTATAACTCATAACTAGATTGTGGTTGTGATTACAATGTGAGACATTGTAGTTGTGACAATTAGACAATTAAAAAAAAACAACAATTTTACAGGTGGCGTAGGAGAACAAGAACAATTTGAAGATCAAGAAATGTTGAAATTCAAGAGAGAATTAGATTTTGAAAAGAGGTAGGAATCAAATTTATAAAGATAATCCTTTTCAAGTATTACACGTTTAAAAATGTAAAAATGTTCAATTATAAATCTGTGACAAAACGCTTTACTATATCAAATCCAAATATGTAAGCTTACTAAAACCTTAAGAATAAATATTGACATATTTTTCTGTCAAAATTATTATTTATGTCAAGCAAAGTTAATCCATGTACTCACTCCTAAAAAGCAAAAATTGTTTATACAATTCATTATAATATTTTTGTTCAAAGATTTTTGTTGAAATTGTAAAAAAAAAGAGTCAACATTAACAATAGTCTGATCGTAAAAAAAATATTCTTAATTATTCATATTCAAAAATAATATACTCTGTTTCAGACTAAATAAAGGAAACTATAATTTCATCCGACTCCCTTAATTAAATACGCATTTCTTTTCGTACATACTCGGGAAAAATGTGATCGAACAACATTAATAGATAATTCTTTTAAATAGTTATGATTAAATTCTTTTTGTCTATGCTCACAAATACTGCATTTTTCCCCAGATTTTCTAAATTAAGAAAGCGTGCTCGCAGAATGGGAATGTCTCCTGGTAATATTTCATTTAAAACGTTTCGTTGTTCTATGTTGTTCTATGTTGTTCTATGTTGTTCTATGTTGTTCTATGTTGTTCTATGTTGTTCTATGTTGTTCTATGTTGTTCTATGTTGTTCTATGTTGTTCTATGTTGTTCTATGTTGTTCTATGTTGTTCTATGTTGTTCTATGTTGTTCTATGTTGTTCTATGTTGTTCTATGTTGTTCTATGTTGTTCTATGTTGTTCTATGTGCTTTCATATATTTCTCTTATTTCAATTGAAACGTATCCTTAGTATGAAACAGAAAATGATAAGAGGGTTTAATGATAACATTGAGTGCAATTTTTAAAATAAGCAATACATCAAGTTAAACCGGACAGAGAATGCTATGCCTTTAAACGAGGAAATTATAATTGGTTTACAATATGTGCACGCATTTGTATGAAAAGCACATTGTTGCTATGCTTATGCATGACGAATTTATTGAAAAGGTCGAACATGATTCATGACTTTTAAAATTTGCATGCGATCGTTCCCCAAAACCTAATATATATATAATTTACATACATGCATAAATACATAATACATAAATACACACATACATAATTACATACGTACATTCAACTATACATGCATAAATACATACATACTAACATACATGCACACATATATATATATATATATATATACAAATATATGCATGGCGACTTTCCGTCTTGGCTAGACGGTGGAGTAGACTAGTTATAATGCAGTCCTACACTTCGACGAGTGACTCACTTGGCCAATCCCAGAATGACAATCTCGACTGCATTTCTCGCATGTATACACACTTACATAATACATAAAACATACTTAAATCAACATTTACAGTTCATTGACGCTATTCTTTGTCTTAATAGATGATTCCAGAAATGGGGTAACGCAAAACTTCTATTTCATGAATGGCCTTGAAGCTGATGATCATCACGAGGAAAACGATGGGTAAAAAAATAATTTTAAAATTTAAAATACTAAACTACATGTTTAGACGTTGGAATCCATTTTTGTTTTAAAAAATAGCTTGTCTTTAGATATTAAAGTATTTTAATTGCATATATATAACTTTATTTCAATTCTTTTCTTAACTTTTTTTCAACGTCTACAAATTTTTAACTTTTTTTATTTTTAGATTTTCGGACATGTTCGAAAACTGGGATTTTCATGAAAGAAAAGAAACAGGCAAGTGTTATAACGAGACCATGTCATGAAGGTTAATTGTGCATTAAAGTTATCTGTATAACTCATGCAATTTTTAAAACTTCAAATTTTATTAACATTGTATTTTCAACCATTTAAAAGTCTTGGTTTTGCTTCAGAGATTAATACTATTGCGTCACATTGAAACATAATTATAGCAAAGAACCTGAATGGTATGGCATTTAAAAATATTTAAATCTTTATTACTGCGTGTCTACTCACATATTTAAAGATTGCTTTTTACAATGCTGGTCATATATGTTTTTTTTTCATGTGAAGTGAAAGGCAAGGATTCCCATTCATCAAATGGCACAAACGATGACTCCGGAACAGACAACATTACTTCTGTAAGTGGATCGGACGAGTCAGAAGACACGGAATCTTTAGCTTCAATGTTATCAAACCATCAGCTTTCAATACAGCCAAGGGAAGACATCACCAGCAGTCTCGCATCGCGTATTGTGCGAAGTCTTCGTGCAGAATTAAAAGAATCAGATATTTTAGCTGTTTGTAATGAAATACGCGCAATGCTACGGAGGAGAGGTAATTTAACAGGTAAAATTTGTACCAAAAATATAGTTTGTGCTATTAAAAATAACAACAACTACAAACTACCGACATAAAATCACTTACGAAAATGAAATAAATGTCTACATTTTTTTTTTTTTTTAAGTAAAGCTAATAAATATAATTGATTTGAATTATATTACGCTTGCTTGAAACAGTTAAATTTGCATCTAAAATGTTCATAATAATTTTAATCTCTTATATATTTCTATATATTATTAGAAATTAATTTAACAGGTAAAATTTGTACCAAAAATATAGTTTGTGCTATAAAAAATAAAAAAAAATAAAAACTACCGAAATAAAATTATTTACGAAAATGAAATAAATGTTTAAATTTTTTTTTTTTTTAAGTAAAGCTAATAAATATAATTGATTTGAATTATATTACGCTTGCTTGAAACAGTTAAATTTGCATCTACAGTGTTCATATTAATTTTAAGCTCTTATATATTTCTATATATTATTAGAAAAAAAAAACAACGATTTTAACCCTCGAACATTTTAACACAAGGCTGCTAAAACTATTTCTCAAGTGCACAATTCCAAATAACTTCTTTCAGAATGTTCTTTTTTTTTTAAACTTTAAGACGCATTGTTTAGCTGTTGTAACACCTGGGTGAACGCGAAGGATAATATAAAAAAGAATCTTTTAATATCTTTCGGTCCTTACTTTGTTGGAATGATATAACCTGGGAGAAAATTGCAGTTCTGGATACGTAAATTTCGGATACTCGGTATTAGAATTTCGACACTCTACTGAATTCAAAACAAAAATTTTACCCGCTTTTGTTGCTAAGAGCTATCTGGGTGACGAAACGTAACTTTATTCTGCAATAGACTATTTGATATCCGAAAACCTTAATAAATATTGTTGATTAAATTGTTTTTAGAATGAAACCTGGATTAATGATTAATCACCACTAATAGAAACGTTTTCTTATTCATGTTGTTATGTAGGACGTGTTTACGTCACATTTTCCCCGTGCTGTGAATTCTGTATAACCCAATCTAGCCGACGCCATGTTCATATTGGCTTTGGCCTATTCCCTTTCATCTTGTCGTGTTTACTACCGCTCCCAATTAAAAATAAGTAATCTGCTCTCATAGTACTTTGGGGAAAGTTCGCGATTAGACTAGAAAAGTAAACAATGTCTAAGTCGTTTCTGGAATGCGTCTTACGCTCCATATATAAGGGTATCAGAGAACATTAAGGGACGGAGATTAGATGATAGATATTTTTCCACTTCACAAGACAAGTGTATTATTCTGTGTGTGCTCATATGTGTTTATTCGTATTCATCAATCTACATTATTAATTGGCATATTGTACTAACTGTGTACCGGTACAAGACATGCTCAATAAGTTGATGATAGTAATTATATTTCTTTTGTTTTGTAATTATATTAATACTTAAATAAAACTTATTGATTGTAATTAGTACTGTTTTGAGTGTCGTATTTTTGCTATTGTATTGCTCTATGGTATCGTCCTTTTTTACTGCGCTGTTTAAAATACGAGATTAATTTCTCACTATTGAATGCAGTGAGTAACAATATCTTCCTAACTGCTTTCTCCAATCAATACAATATGACTGCGCTTGTGGTTCCTTCTCATCTATATTTGTATATATATAGATATATAATAATAATAATTAGTGGTCTTATATATATATATATATATATATATATATATATATACATGTATCACTACTCTGACGTGAAATGGAGCTTTTCATTTAACTGCCAATTATCACAAAACGCCATTATGTTAAAATTAAAATCACATATAATATAAAACTTATCTCCACGTACATGGGCAGCTCATTTGCATAGACCAAGCGCTCAGAACATTACAATACCTCAGGAATTTGCTCGAACTGTAGCCGACCAGGTGACGAAACAGCTGCGGTCCCTCATCCACGGATTGATGGACAGAAATGAAGACGCTCAACTGTCGCCCTACGTCAAAATAGACTCGAGGTTTGACAGGGAGGCGGCCACGGTCATTCTGAGAAACTCCACCAGAAGTGAGTCGTGGATTTATGCTTTTTGTTTGTTTGTTTGTTTGTTTGGGGTTTTCTGTTTGAGTTTGAAGTTGTGAGTTTGTGGTGTTTAGATTTTGGGTTCAGTTTGCATAAGGAATATCGGACATTTAATTAATTTGTAAAAATGCTAATAATAATTATAGATAAGTCAAACATGGAATAGCATTCCGGTTCTCATCATTTTTTTTTTAATTTTTTTTTTTTTTTTTTGTTGGCATCCGTCCGTCACAAAGTGCCGACGGTGTGGGCTTCGGAGGACGAAATCATTTTAAAGGACAATTTATAAAATTATCAGGTTGAATTGGATTTTATTAAATTGACCATGCTTTTTTTTTTTTTTTTTATTTTTTTTTTTTTTTTGCTGGCATCCGTCCGTCACAAAGTGCCGACGGTGTGGGCTTCGGAGGACGAAATCATTTTAAAGGACAATTTATAAAATTATCAGGTTGAATTGCATATTATTAACTTGACCATGCTGCTAACTTAACACATCTTTACAGGAGCATCGGGCGTGGGGACATCGCAGGTCAAAGGAGCAAAGGCCAAGAATGAATTTTACGTTGTGTAAGTAACGTGGCGATCTGAATGAAGTACGTGTAGTTAGATATGGGGGGCTATGCACTTTGGTTTTGTTCAGGGAACGTTCCAAAATTGCAACGGCCTAGATAGCTATGTATTTGGAATTTTTTGATGTTTGGCAGTTGCGGTCCTGTGAAATAAATCACAAGGAGTCCATGCACCTATTATTGGGACGTAAATAACGAACATAACTTATGTTTTCAGCAACGACTTTATTTTTTAAAAAATAAACAAATAAAGTAATGAATCCTTTACTACAGGAAAAAGGGGGGGGGGGTTGATTCAAAATGAATTGAGTTTTATGGTAAGTATATTTTAAAATATAAAACAAATGCACATGCCTTTATGAACAGCTTTGTCTAAGTGGTGTGTCCTGTCGTGTGTTTAAAAACTACACGCGTTGATTTGTTTATTGTTACTCGAGTAACAACGTTAAAATTATGCTTAATACCGGGAAACATGTTGGTGTTACAGGCGGAGGCGGTCTCGTTACGGCCTCAATTGGCAATGGTATGACGTGGGCGCCGGGGCCGGAGAACCGAAAAAACCCAACGGCAAAACAGATGCCGATGAACCAGACAAGCCTACAGGATCTTAAGTGTAGTGGTTGCCTTTCAACGGACGCCACCAAGATAACCGGAAGTTCCCTTTTGCAGAGAAACGAACATACGTTTTAATTTATTTCCACTACAATAAAAACAATGGCAATCATTTGAACCACTTTTATAATGTAACAGCGTGGTAACTGCTGAATATTAAACGTGGATCGTTTTACACAGCAATAGGTCTAATATAGATGTTTAGTGAATTCTATTTGTGGACGAAGATCGCTAATATTATTAGGTTCAGTAAAATTAAAAAAAAAAAATGAATGTTTGGATTAATTATTGTACAATTTTAAATGTTTACATATATTTGGACGAATTTACTTGTTAAAAAAAAATGTCTATTTTGTAGCCCAAGCGTGAATGTGTTTATTTGTCAAAGAAGAAATGCGTCCATCGTATGAATCAATCTCATGATGACAAGTGTATGAAAGAGGTAGGAGGAGGAGGTAGTAGAATTTGAAGTAGAGTCATTGAAGCTATAGGAAGTATTATATTATATTAAACTATAGGCATATTATGATATTATTATTTCTTAATCAATCTCGTGAAGATTCGCTTATCAAACAAGAGGAGGGGGGGGGGTGGAGTTATGACGAGGTAGAGTATGAGCTTTCGGAGTAGAGAGATTTAGGTTAAGGAAGTGATATACTATATTATATTAACATTTTATTTTTGTATTACATCATATTATATTTTAGTGTAGTATGTAATAATAGAGTATACCACAAAATACTTAATCTATTTTTAAGCATGTGGAATAGAAATGCATTTGATTATTCTCGTTCACATGTTTCTCAATATCATTTTCATCCTCTTTTAAGCCGATGAAGTTTTTATAATAATGTGTAATGTGTTCAAACTATTTTTTTAAAGAAAAATTGTCCCCATTTGTTTGTTTCAAATTTGAGTATAAGAAATTGGTTTGTATTCACCATTAATGACTTAATGAGATTTTAAAAAAAACAAAACATCAACAACTCATAACAGTTTTTTAGAGATGTAGAATTGACATCATTACTCATGATATATTTAAACTTGCATAATCTTTAGTGATTATGTCATGTCAACATTCTATTAAAAGTGCCAGTTAAGCTTTAAGTGATAATTTTGTCCACGCTTAAAACGTAATTGATTTCAAATTTAACTTGCATGATATATATGATTATATTATATATGTATAAATCATATATTACCTTAAAATATATCCCGACATTTGTGTCTGATGGGGATTATATAAATACAGGTAACTAAACTGTATGCTATGGGAACTAAATAAATTTCTTCTCGTGATATATTTTTTTTTATATCATAATGATGGCCTGATTGATGATTGAATCTAAAATGTTGTTTAAAAAAAGTAAACATTTACAATAAAACAGTATAACCTCTTATTTAATGAATATAGTTATTTTTATGTTTAGATATATGGAATAAAGAATATATTACCAAATATATATAAACACATAATGACATTATTTTAATTTTTAAAATCTTTAAAATAGATTTGATGATTTAAGTAAACACAATAGAAGCATATGAAGCTAATGTGAAATCATTTTATGCAAGAATAATGCATTACATGTTTTGTTCCAATAATTTTTTTTTTGGCCTTTAATAAATGATAATCAACGCCTTTATCTTATTTTTGACATACTTGATGAAAACGAAAGTGGTGAAAAAAAAAGATTGTAAAAAAAATAAATTGACAAATGCTCTCCATGAAACATATTTATCGTTCAAGTAGTCTTTGCGAGACCCTTGATCGTCCATTTGAGGCCCCAGTCAAACATTTGAAGTGGATCGACTTCCCAGTTCCCGGGCTTTCTTTTCAGGAGACAGATTACAAGGCATGATAAAATGACGATCAAGTTGCCCGCCGCAGATGAAGAGTGATTTAGGCCAAGGAAGTGATGTATAGAAAGTGATCATGGCGACAACAAATACGTCCACAGTGATTTTTTTTGGTCATCACAACGAGGCGGCCTTGCGGCGTTTGGTGAAGGGTCAACAGCTACCATCGTGGAGATAATTTCGGGTTTTGTAGCTAGGAAAGGCTCGGCGAGTTTGACGCTAAGCGCTGGGCATATCCTCGATGTCGAGGTGTGTCGAGTGTTTAATGACCTAGTTGAAGCCTCACATTATGTGGACATAGCCGACAGGAGAACACTTGGTGAAGTCTGTGTCCACGGCTGGAAAGTCGAAATCTGACTGGCGCCCACTCAAAAATTCTTGCATTTGGGAACTTGTTGGTGAAGTACATTGTCTTTTAACGTATTTCACTTTGTTTTTGGAGGAATTCTTTTCAAAGTTACTTTAGGCGTTATCGTGCCCGTCTGTTCTTCTATCTCAAGAGCATGTATGCTAACTTACAGAGATGTGAGACCAAACTTAAAAATAATTATAATAATAATAATAATATGAAAATAAAAAATGTAGACTTTTATACACTGTTGTTTGTTCTCCAGATGACAATTTAATTAATGCATGTTCTGTTCTTTTGAAAAAAGTCAAAACCTTATTGAAATTAGATGGCATTTAAATTTCAAGGCGAAAACGAACGTTAAAACAGCAATTTAAAAGTCACTTGAGCATTACAATGAATTACGCATGGAAGTAAGGGATACGTCATGGAAAAGAATGGAGGGGAAGGTGGAGCGGGTACCGGATAATAGGATGGAGTCGTTGATAAAGATTCCATTCGATACTAGAGGGTTATTTAGGAATTGATCGATAAAAACTGATGGAATAGGACAAAATAAGTTTGAAAAAAGTGAGAAGTAGTTTAAGAACTTAGGTTGTAGAGGATATAGACATGGAATTTTAATATGTTTAGAAGGGTATGTTACACACAAATACAACAATGCATTGAGTGACATTGTGAAATATGTTCATTAGTTTTGTTACGAAATTCATTCAAACTTTTCAAAAAAAATATTGAAATATGAAAAAAACAAACAACAATTTTTTTTATTATAAAGATTATTTTTAAAGTCATTGTCCCAATTCTTACTAATCCTCATCGAAAAGAACAAACAACATATTTTATTTTTGATTTGATTGAGTCTAATTTGTATTCAAATGGATAGTTTTTTTTTTTATCTAAACACAAAAATAAAATTTTTATGTCTCGAAAGTACAATCCCCGAAACAGTGCATCCTATTAGTTCCTCTGACAATTTGAAAACTTGATATAGAGGCGTGTTTTAAAAAATACGCCTCATCAACATGTCAATTATTTAACCACGTAGAAGGTGTCGTAAATTTGCGTGGACCATGACATTTTATTCAAAATGTGGCGTTGGGCGTGGGGACCGGGGGGGGGGGGGCAGTCCATATTATTAACGGCAAAATAAGGGGCAATCGAATTTTCCCTTGCCCCTTGTTTTTGTAGCAGCAGAAAATTTTTTTCAAAATGGGGGTTTGGGGGGGGGGACCGGGGGGGGGGGGGCAGTCCATATTATTAACGGCAAAATAAGTGGCAATCGAATTTTCCCTTGACCCTAGTTTTTGTAGCAGCAGAAAACGAAATAATATAATATTCTGTACTAAATATCAAATAAGAAACTAACTGTATATTTTTAAGTCTTTTTTTTAAAATACACACACTTCTTTATAGAAATATTGATAACAATTTTTTTTTTAAAGAAAGGCAGCGTCACTGGGCGTGTGTGGGTGAGGTGGTTGCAGGTGGCATTGTTTACATCCTCGTAATGTGTACGAACATAAGGAAAGTTGCAATAATTGACCAGAGCCTTTTGGGGTAAGTTTGATCATAGATCTAGGTTGAATACTTTTTGGGTAAGTTTGATCACAGATTTAGGTTGAATACAAGAGAATGGTCCACTGGATAGGGTGCACTCGCAGCGCGTTGCCACAGGACAGGCACGGGTAAGAATTAAGTGGGGTGACTCCCTGAGTTAACCGCACCGAATGACGCCGGTATCATGAGCTTTTAACGAACCATGAAAAAAAAAAGAATTTTGTTTATTAAACCTTCCCGTGGCACGTGTTGCGGGAATGGGTGGGGGAAGATATTAGGAGGTAACTTTTGCCATCCCGACTCCCTAAGTAAGTCGATTGCGTGCACCGTGTGCAAACACAGTGTAAGACCGACCGGGCGTCTTCGGGTTGGGGCGGCCCCCAGCGGAGCCCGATCTGACAGACTCGGGTGGGGGGGGGGGGCGTCCTGTCAAAGGGATATAATCGACGTTGGGCTTAGAGGGGGGGGGATTTGGGGAGGGAATAAGGAGCATTGGCTTGTCGGCCGGCTGAAGCCATTTCTTAGTGTAAAATTAAACATCGTCTTCGGGTTGGGGCGGCCCCCAGCGGAGCCCGATCTGACAGACTCGGGTGGGGGGGGGGGGCGTCCTGTCAAAGGGATATAATCGACGTTGGGCTTAGAAGGGAGGTGATTTGGGGAGGGCATAAGGAGCATTAGCTTGTCGGTCCGCTGAAGCCATTTCTTAGTGTAAAATTAAACCTGCACAACTAAAACCTTATGAAAGACGAAAATACTACCTGTGAAGTAGCAATCTGTCTAGAGAAGCTTAACTGTACTAGATTTCAAAAGCATGGTTCCATAAACATTCATCGCTCTGAGATTAAGTTTTTCATTATGATGCTTGTACTTTAGATTGTAATTTTATAAGGATTTATTTCATTTATTTAAAAACATCAACGTAGCCACAATACTGAAATGCACGTGTATTACTTAATATATAAACACAGCCTAGAATTTTTGTAACAGAAAACGTATTTACTTTTAATTTATTATATGATGATTTATTTCTTTTTTGAAGAAATAAATAAATTTGTAATTTTTACTACAATTGACAAAATGACAGTTAATGTTAATGACCAACCAAAGTATAACTTAACTCAAAAATTAAATAAATGATTTTTTTCCCCAACATATATTCAATTCGACAAAGTTTAATGATATGTTAAAACAATGAAAAAAATAATAGTTTTATAACATGTTACCATAATGAAAAAAAATATTCAGCACAATTAAACTAAGTTTAATATCAATGTTGAAAATGTTTTAAAAATGTATCCTTAACAACCTTTTACCAATTATGTAAGGGTGGGGTAGGTACAGCGCTACGCATTAAATAGATGACGTCAACATCAAAACAAAAAAGTGGAAAGGAGTTTTTTTACACAAAGAAAAATATGTGAAGACACAAGATACAACAACTGCTCACGCTAAGGCGGGTGTTCTTACATTTTTAATACATTTGGCGGGGTAAAAAACATACTTTAGAGAAAATTTCCTATGATTATAATTTTACATGACCCATCACTATCCAGATTTTCTGCTCTATGTATTGTTTTATATCTAATGCGCAGACTTATTTGACCCTATCACATAAGTAGGTTCATCTGTAGGATTACAAGTTAATGTAGGTGAATACTAGTGTAACTTTGTCATGTCATACCTCTGTATCGAGAAAAAAAGCTATTCCATCTTCACTTCCATCCATGATATTTGTATTCCTCAATATTAGATAAATCCGCTTCATACACAAACCAGAATCACGTATGCTAATATGTTAATATTTCTTCACAATATCACAATATTGTATCAATAATTCAAACTCATTTCTAGTGATCTTTAATTTTCCAAAATTGCTATGTTTCAATTGTACTTATTCAGTTTGAAACATTAGCATTTCCTATTGCATGTAGCCTGCATTATAGAAGCCTAATTGTGTGTGTCCGTGTTAACGTTACCATGTTAGGCAAATAAATTACTTCCTTCTTGGATACGCCTTGTGCTTTACTTTTCTTGTGTTCACGGATGAGGGAATCGAGCTGATACATTTATTTTGTTCTAAATATGTGTTTAAACTACTTCCGGCTTCATGATGCGTCATTACTGGAGCCCGACATTGCGTGTTTTTTTTTGTTTTTTTTTATCAATCGGATTGGGGTATTTATTTACATTTGTAGTGCGTGCGTCGATGGGAATGATAGATTGAAGTTCTGCTTCAAGTGCCACGATGCGAATTGCTTTTAAGCATTAAGTAGGATGCAACCAAATTCGTGAAGTGAATTCGGCACCTCTGCGTTATGTTACGCAGCCTTAGCACTCGGTGTTAATTTACCTTCTATCAGTTATGCTCACCTATAAGCATTCGTTCCACTTTCTGTGCCAACAGAAATGTGCATCTTCCCCAAGTTTCGTGGTCGATTTCCGATTTAAAATGTATGAGTTAGGAGGCATAAATTATAGTTACAGTTATAGTCAAGAATCTCTTTACAGTGATATTTTTTTCTCTAGTGCTAAGCATACGTTTAAAGACAGATTAGCCTGCAATGTTTGCAAGGGCGTAGAGATGTCAAATCCCAGTGTCTAGGATCTTCTCAATTTCCGATAATAGAGAATCCCAAAAGCGTCAGGCCTGTTTTTTTACGATGAATCCAACAGTGACTTCGCAATTGAGTTTACAGTTAATACATTGATGGAACAAACACAACGAGATTCTTTAGATATGTCTGAAATAAACCATCACTCTAAAGCGATCTGTTTTCTGCTTTAGAGAAGTAAATAGTCTATAAAGGGGACAAGAACGCGTTTATTGGTTGGTCACTTCTTGACCGACCTGATGCAGCACACCACTTGCTGGAAATCATAGAGAAGTCTCAAAATAATAATGCTTAAAGCGTTTTCTTTTATACATCAGGATACTATTCTATCTTAGCGGCTATTACATTAAACTTAAACCAAAACCAAATGTTATTTTTCAGCTTAATCTCATCTGCGCTAAATTTTTGCCGAGACTGTCTCCAGGGATGGATTTTTTTCACCAGAAGACAAAAGCCTCATACGCCCTCCTGCTCTTTATTGGGTGTAACCAATACACCCCACCAGCTGGGATGCAGCACGCGACGAGTGTAGAAAGAGCAGAGACTCTCTTGGTTTCCTTTTAAAACGTAAGCTTATTTTGAGTACACGCTAACACTTCAAGATCTAACGTTTCACAGGCTTTGAAGGTTTGATTGGTAAGTCAGTCAAGGAAATTGATGACGTTAAGTGTATTTAGGGAAGGCTTAGTACTCTCAAATTGATATAACTGAGATATGTCACGCTGAGGGTGACAAAGAACAGCTGGGAAACAAACCATGGAAAAGAAAAGCATATTTCCATATAAACATATTTTTCACCGACAAACGTATCTTATCTAAAGTTGCGAAAACCCAAGAAAGAATGTAAAGAAGAATATACGATTAAATTTTAAGCGAATTAAAGTTTTAAGAATTATTCATTTTTTTAACCTAACCTTCCTACCCCCATCATCTCTCTTTCAAAAATAAAAGTAAAAAAAAAATAATAAATAAAGCCAAGTCAATGTTATGATTAGTAAACGGTTACAAATTCGAATGATCTCCACACCACCTCACTCTACTCAACCACCCCTACACCTGCTATGCATGATTCATTTCCTGCTTTCGTCACATAATACTTTCATACCGGGCCTTAAAGGGTATTTCCCCAGCTCTAAAAATAACTTGTTTGATTTAAATAAAAAAAAATAAAGAACCGACATGGTAACTTCCAGTTTCTGTTTTCAATTGTGATTCCTCGCAAGTCATTCAAAACAAGCAACGAGGCGTCGAGACATGTTCCTAGAATCTGAATCACACGCGTGCTGCGTGCTTGTTGCAAACTGTCGTAATAAATGTTTTTGTGCCGGACGAATTACACGTTAAATATTAGGGTAAAGGGAGCAGGTAAGAATCATTTCTTGCAATTTTTTTTTTTACATACTAATATTCGTTTGGAAACTTTTAACACTTTTCGATAAATAAAGCTAAATATATTATTTATATTTTTACTCCTACTATTTCTCATGTATACATATATATTAATGTAACATTGTAGAATTGTGTACTAAGGATTAAATTGTTCATGTAGCCCATTTAATAAAAAAATCGCCATTGAAAAGAAGGATAAGGGCAACTCATATCTTTCATGTTCGGTGTGAGAAATTGGATGCTGCTCTATTTTTTTTGTTGAGCTAAACTCTTGTTCCTTCCACGGATTTGAAGACATACAACATTTGATCGCCGCATATCTCTGCATGCTGCATCTAGTCGTGCTTTATCAAAGTACACGACTACAAGCTTAAACATTAACCACTAGACTGGTCCAAATAATGGAACTCATTCTTTAAAAGAACTATCAACATAGAAACATTTTTAAAAAAAAGATTTTTTTATAAATAGAAAAGGTTTTTGCATTAAAGTGTTGAAAAATTATATTTTTAAAATTTTTAATCTTTTAAAAATACCTTTCTATTGATAAAATGAATTATCTGTTAATTTGCCTAAAACAGTCTTTTTAAAAAAAATGTAATTTCTGTTACAATAATTCTTTCTTTTTGTATGTTAATATTTTAATATTTTCGAAGTAGAAATAAGTTTCACAACTTTATTTAACGATTGACATTGAGTTTCACGTCGTAACATGAAGACAACAAAGCATGCCAAAAAAAAAAATAATAAATACCAACCAAATAAACAAAAACACAAAATTAATACAAAATTATTTGTTCATCTGGTTTAATTTGAAGATAAAAATTTAAAACAATAACAACCACTATATTTAGGAGAGGAAAAAAAAACAAAGCAAATATTTAATTTTATTATTTTTCCTATTGAAAAACTTTCAAATTTATACCACCCTAATTGTGGACTCCGTCTATAGACGTCAGTAAATTGGAATGAAATCGTATTAAAAAAAAAAGAAATATCTTTGAATATAAAAAAAAAAAAAAAAAAATCCACTTGAACATAAACCTTGTAATTATTCACAACGTTACAAGAAACGTATGTGGCCAAGCGGCCCCTTATACGGTCCACTTTGACCGTGACCTTGACTTTGCCGGTTCACGGTAGGACGAACACAAAAACACTTTTCAGGAGTGTGTATCCCTAGTTGCGCTTCAGTAGAAACCATTGCTCAATTGGGTGCGTCTCCTCAATGACTTGACTTTTGTTCTGTTTCAGGATATACTAGTTTTTATTTCTTTTTCTTTGAAGCTATCGCATACGTCATTTCAAGCAGGGTTTCTTTCAGCTATATCCCCGGAGGGAGTGGGGCCAAATTCCCCCCCCCCCTGGAGCAAATAATCAACTTGAACTGCTGGCAGTGCCCCCACCCCGAAAAACCTGAAGTGCCCCCCCCCACCCCGAAAATTTGAAGTGCTTTCCCGGGGGAAAATTTCTGAAAGAAACACTGATTTCAAGTATAACTAGAGTGAATAATTAGATCTACTTTGAAATACTTTTATTTATAGTTTAATTGTACATTCCTTAATTCTGTCCAAAAGTTTACGAACCTTTATTTATTTATTTTTAAAGTTATGCTTTTTGTAAGGATAGCAATGAAAATACTACAGCTAATAAAATGGTGTTTTGGTCTTCAAAAAGATTTGAAGTGAAAAGAATACAATTTTTACAAAAAATTGAATTGAATGTGACACAAACCGAACCAATATGAAAAAAAAATCATGTAGACCTTTCTAATCACTTGCCACCTGATTTCCCTAATCGATTTGTTGGTTAGTATTTAAAAAAAAATAAAATAACTTTGCACGACAATTTAAGGGGAGATTACAGTATCAGTTAATCAAACCTTAAATGAGCAATTATGGAAGGAGCTTAATCTATGTTCGAAAGCTTAGGGCTCTGGGGCGTCAAGGACCAAGAGAAATAATGTCACAAAGAAGTCAAACCACGCAGATAAAGAAACGTTACCCAAGCCAAGCTAAATATAAAAGATGTAGAAAGACTTAGACTCAGAAAGTTAAAAAATTTGGAATAAAGTCTTAAGTTCCTTGAGTATTCGGCGAAAATGTTAGTGCATAATTGTCATGCACAAACAAATGAGATAACTTGAGTTCTTCTTAAGTCGTAAAAAACATACTAAAAAATAACACCGTTTTACTCATCTAATGAATTTGTATTTTTATTTATTCAAGGTGGTATACCAGCATGGATGGAAAAGTTGAGTATTCCACCACACCAAGTCCCAAGCCAGATCTTATGATCCCCACTGTAGTCGTCTTTGTATTCGTCGGAATAGGGATAATTGTCATCGTTATTGCTGTGTACTGCAAGAGGAAATATAATAAAAGGCAACGGGAAAAGCGATACCGGAGACATGTAGCGTTTGCAACGATCGAACCCATTTACGAAGAAATAGCTGAAGTTGATGAACCAAATATCGCCGTCGATATTAATGCAGTTGATGGTTCACACATTAATATCCCTGTCCATCGGAACAGAGCGAGAGCAAAGACACGAATTCCTGATACGATATCTATGCAAACTGGTAATAGAGATATTGTCGAAAAAAGAATTAGAAGAAATGGCTTTTCAGCAAATCATCAGAACAGCCACACCAAGGCAGAGATCACAGAAACACAAAGTGCTGACAGGCAGCAGCTTTTGGGGGATAGAAATTATCTCACAGTTACTTCACCGTACGATACATACCCACGGATAATTGAGCATCAAGGTGATATTGTCGACGTGAGCGATTCAGGAGACTCGTACATACCAGTGTTGCCATCATACGACATTGTTTCTTTTGACAAAGGGTCCTATGAGAACATGTACGCTGTTCCTTTTCCAGGGAGAGAACTTGAAAGAGTCTTATGAATGTAAATATCAGTTATGTTTCCCTTGATTATGTGGTGACGAGTATTCTTTAACGTATTTCTGAAAATTTTCTGACAACTTTAGTTTATTTCTTTTAAAAATGTATTACACAATTGAAATAAATATACTAAGCGCCAACATTAATTATGCTCAGCTTTAAGATTTTTAAAAAACTTTTCATGACATTTGTTAACCTCCTGTGACAGATGCATAATGTATATACGGTATACAAATATTAAAAGGGCCAACTGTTCAAATTTAGAGATATTTCTTAAGAAAACAAAACATAAAATGCTCACTGGTTATAAAAATACATATGTCCTAACTTTGGCTTTTAAGCTGACTTGATCTCGATCTTAATAGACGAAGTGCTCTCCCTCCCCCTCTCTCTCTCTCTCTCTCTCACACTCTCTGCCCCCCCCTCGCCCCGAAACAGTGCAATTTGATTTAGTGATTAATCTAATGTTGTTTTATTTTTCAATATTAAAAAACGCATTTAAAAACGTTGGGTAATGTAATATTCTATGGGTTTCTCTGTTTCTAAGCAATTATTTTTGATTGACTGGTTACAATAGGTTCGACTATGATCAGTTAAAAAAACATTCAATGTAATATTTTAAATTTTATATTTAAAAATTTAAAAAAAAATAATAATTTCAGAGGTAACTAGAAAACTTAATTTTCATAACTGTCGAGTTATGTACGAACATAATTTTCGAAATTGTACGAGGAAGAGAGTGAACTTTATTTAATAAAACTAATAATCGCTTGTCAGTCTACAACCCACTATCTAAGGGAAGCATGGAAAGATTGAATGATACTCTAATGTTATCCTACAGTTAGCGGATGTTCTGAGAAGTTGCCAAAAGAAGAAACAGACATCTGGGACAGATTTTTTACCTGGAATTCTGCTCTCATATCGGGAAGTCCCTAAATGAGACTACCTTATTTTCAACGTATGAAGTTTTCCTCTGTAGAGAGGTTTTTGGGACAGATGTTAATATTTAAAAAAAAACAACCAAACAAACACTGCTTACCGATGAAACTATGAAATAGGAGCATATGATTGCTTTTGAGTATATAATCAAACTAAAATCATTTTAAAAAAAACCACAGGTTTAGAAGAGACTTATTATTACACGAATATAAAGATTATCAACGATTACAGATTATGACCCTAACACCAGTTAAGCGTATCCATGTGGGTGACCAAGAACTGGTGCTCAAAAAACCAGTAGAGAGATACATTACAAGATGTTACATAAATGTTCCGCACATTTTTTTTTTACAAAAGTCTTTACCCGCCCCCACCTCAGAATTGACACTCACTTTCTCAAGCAAGTTTTTTAACCATTCAGTATACATTAATATATATATATATTATATGTCTTATTGTCACAGTATATCATTATGCATCATTCTTTAACCCCTTGATCTTTATTTTCGGGAAATGAAAACGAAATCTAACTTCTCACCTTAAATGTATCGTTTCCTCGAGATATGTAAGCTTGTTTAATCGTCAACAGTCCTCTCCACTGATTCGTCAAAATACAACGAACTTAAAATATGTAGTCGAAAAAGACAAAATGCACGACTATTCTTTACCAGAAATTTGAAAACAAGTTTTCCTCCCCTTTGTGTGAATGTACATTTTTTTTAAAAATCTGCTTTATTTAACTTCGCTCTTGTTTTTGGATGGCTGGATGTTAAAATTTTTGAAAGGCTAATTTGCCAAAATTTTGTCAAGCTATCGAGCTAAAACTTGACACACAACCCAAAGCCATTGACATCAGATTCTATCAAATTTTCAACCACAACCCCAAAAAGACATTCCCTAAGGAGGGGTCCCTGTAACTACACTAAATGAGATTCTTAAAAAGAAACAAAGTCGCAAGTGTGTCATGTGCGTAGTATTTCCTTTTGTTTTTTTTCTGAAATAGTGGGTGAAATAAATCTGCTGTGTAAATGAGTGTGTGCCATTACGTGGAGTCTATATCTCGTACTGTTAAACATGTCTATGACAAGAAAAAAATCCGGCAATTAACTTATTTGCTATTGCAAGCAATTTATCATGACCAATGACTGCTTGGATCTTGCTTTAAAAAAAAAAACCAAACAATATCAACCAGTTAACTATTCGTTGTGCAATTCATGGCCAATATATGGTTGTTAAAAATCCCAATGACCGCTAAGCATCAGTCATTAAACACAGCCAGCGAGGAACTGCTCAGAAAAGTGTGTTCTACAATGGGTTGAGCTTGTCAACGTTAGCTGCTCCATAGTTAAGATCGTTGGCTAATCAAAAGGTAAGTGTTTAAATCACTTGTACCACGAAGTAGAAAGTTTATTCGTTTTTCGTGAAGACGCTAATGCTGCTTCAAGTTTTTAATTAAAACAACATTTAAAAAAAATGGCATTGCTTTTTCTCAGACATATTTGACGGATTGAATGTAATTAATGGACAGTTCTAAGGAAAATGTCATTATACATATCAAGACTAAATCAATAATGTCTTTACTTTTTGTATCCAAATTCACAATGTCATGATCTTTACCGCGGATTACACTCAAAAAAAAAAAATTAAAAAAAAAAAAATAATAGAAAAGGACCGTTTATGATATTTGGCGTTCAGAAAAATAAAAGTTCTACCATTTTGATATGTGGGGGGGGGGGGGAGAGGAGCACAATTCAAGAAGTTTAGCCCTGGTGGGATTACGATAAGATTTCCCACTGTGAACAACGCTACAAGGTATATGATCGCTTCTAATTTAATGTACCCGCGTAACGGATAATAAAGTGCTTTGTTACGCACTGCCTTCAATAGTCAGAAATTAAGCTTTTATTTAATTGTATGGCTCGTTCTTAACAGTGCATAACAAAGGACGATACCATATGAAAAGTACAATAGCGAAAATATGACACTCAAAAATGTTGATAATTACAATAATAAGATTTATTTAGTTATTTATACAATTACAAAATAAAATAAATATTATTAAAAATCATCAACTTACAGAGTGTGGTATGTCTTGTACCGGTACACAGTTAATACAATATTCCAAAAATAAGTTACAATGATGAATACGCATAAACGCGTATTAGTACACACAGAATAATACACCTTTGTCTCGTGAAGTCAAAACATCATATCTCTCAATATTGCTCTCTTTGCTTTTATCGTCGGTTCTACCGAAAATCCGGGGCGTACTCCGGGTTTTACTACTAACTAGAACATTCCACAATTTACTGTAGTTTTCTAAGGCCTTCGACTCAACCAAAACAGGCGATTGCTTAATTTGTCGTAAACAAGATCAAAGGGAATAAGCCACGCCCAATACGGTGGCAGCGTCTGCTAAGGATCTCAGCACGGGTGAAATATGACGTAAACACGTCCTAAATAACAGTTTATTTTATTATAATACAACAACTATTTTTTTAACCAAAAAAAAAAGACTATAGAATCATTTATCATTTTTTTTAAATTAAAAAAAGTATTTGATCGTAGTAAATTCATATCATAAGTAGACCACAAAATGTCCAAAATTAGGGAGATGTGTTAATATTTTGTAACTGTCCCCAATGACACTTTATGATTCAGTTCTAATTATTTTTACATTTTCTGATGTAAAAATTCCTAAGAAGAGTTCAAATAAAAAAACAACAACTGTAAATGTGTATTACGTGACTGCCACAAAGTTCATACGGGTCTACATATATATATATTAATAATCAATATATTATATAAAATATGTTGATGCATATTTTTTTACTCCAAACATTCATGTCTTCAATTTTGTGATACTAATTGAACATCATTTTCAATACAAATGATTCCATATCCTATTTTTAAAACTCCAGCACCGCCATTTCTTGTGGGATATTGTTATGAAGTGATGTAACGGTTGAGCTTAATTTGAATTGAATAACTATAATATGCCATTAGAAATGGGAGGGACCAGACCAAAATTGAGGTTATAACTTTTCCATCGAACTAATTTTTTGGAAACATTTGGCACATTAGAATAGAAAACAAAAACCCGTGCACAATATGCATCAACAAAATAATTTTTAAGCATTTATAACACATTGGAGGATAACAGTGTTAAAAAAATTTTGAACAAAAAAGAGTTAATATCATAGTAAAGAATAAAAATAAATTGGAAATAATAGCCATGAAACGTTAGAGAGAAAGAGAGAGATAGAGGGAGAGAGAGAGAGAGGGAGGGAGAGAGAGGGAGAGAGAGAGAGAGAGAGAGAAGGAGAGAGAGAGAGAGAGAGGGAGAGAGAGAGAGAGAGAGAGAGACTCAAAATTAAATAGCAACGTTTACACCATTATAAAAGCTTAAACTTTATGGTTTTTTTTCGTTTTTTTTATAAAGTATGTTTTGTAAAAACTATTCTTGGCTGATTGAAATATCTGTAATTGATATTAAAATAATTAGCTCTCTACAACATTATCAAGTTAGTATATTTATATTTATGTGGGGGAAAAAATGAACAACGATTTTATTTTCAGATATCAGTAAATAATACATGAAAGCTCATCGGGCTATAGGAGATGAATGATGTCAAAATGCAGCATTAGCTGAACTACGTCAGAGAATCAGCTCAAGCGTGACTTGTGCCCCTCCTTGCTCCTCTAAATAAATTATGATATTTCAATGACATCCATTGTCTAAAAGTAATGCCTTTTTTTTACCAGTATTTTTTTTTGATGGTATTAAATTAATGGTTTGCAATGGATCAACCACTGCGGGATTTTTATCTGGGAAGTGGATATCTAGGGAAAATATTATATTTGAAGGATACTTGAGGTGATGATTAATTTGTTAACGGATACCCACATTTTGCCACCTGAATGCAACTGAACAAAAAAAAATTATATAAAAAAAATTAAAACAGTTGCACAACTTTAATGTTGTTTTTTAAATTTTAATTTATAATTATTATTACTATATTTAAAACTGAAGGTACTTCAATTTTAATTCATTGCAAAAATTATCATTATTAACACTTCCAATAAAACATGTTCTTTAGAATAAAAACATTTTTAAACGCAAAAATAATTGTACAGGACATAGGTCAGTTGATATATTTTTTGATGACATGGGACAAAAAGAAATCGGCCATACGAAATTTGCTAGATGGCATGTGGCAACGAACATCGGCTGGGGAGAGGGGATATGGGGCATAGAATGGAGTAAATAATATAGAGGAAATCGGATGGCGAAATTGAAAAGACACCCGATAGATGACATCAAATGGAGGATATTAGATAGAGCTAGATCAGAGGTAATCAAAGTGGGTGGCACAGCCGCGGGGTCAGTAGGTATCTAAGGGGGCACAGGGGAATTAGCAATGTTAATTCTTTTTAAATCAGTACTGACAAAAAAAAAAAAAAAAAAAAAATAAAATAAACACTTTTTAACATTCAGCATTTAAAAAAAAATGCGTCAATAGATGTTCGTATTATGTAATATAAATGTAAAGACACGTTGGTAAATAGTTTTGATATTTACAGCAGTGCGTTTGGCAGTAACAACACTCTTCTACATAGCAGAGGCCAAGGTTCACGGCAACGTGTTACAAAACAGACGAAAGATGAGCCGCGAACTCATTAAAAAAAATTTTTTTACATTGGACATAGAAAAAAAAAATCAACTAGTGGCATCTTTATGAAATATTATGTTATAATGTCTTAATGTTCATGAACAATATTGTCAAGCTCAAGTCAGGCGTGTAGTAAACAGTGATTAAATGTGAGATAAAATAGAGAGAGTAAGTGTCATGATTGTTTTTTTCATTGGAATTTTATGGAAAATGTCCACTGTTTAAGTTGTGGACGTGGTATCACAGGATCGAAGAATTTAAAATTTATTTCTAAATATTCTCAAATTTGTTTCACTTTTTATGTTTACAATTTGACAGGTGTAACGCGAGCCTTGTGTTTGTTATGTCAAGATGTCTGTGTTTGTTATGTCAAGATGCCTGTGTTTGTTATGTCAAGATGCCTGTTTTTGTTATGTCAAGATGCCTGTGTTTGTTATGTCAAGATGCCTGTGTTTGTTATGTCAAGATGCCTGTGTTTGTTATGTCAAGATGTCTGTGTTTGTTATGTCAAGATGCCTGTGCTTGTTATGTCAAGATGTCTGTGTTTGTTATGTCAAGATGTCTGTGCTTGTTATGTCAAGATGCCTGTGCTTGTTATGTCAAGATGCCTGTGCTTGTTATGTCAAGATGTCTGTGCTTGTTATGTCAAGATGCCTGTGCTTGTTATGTCAAGATGTCTGTGTTTGTTATGTCAAGATGCCTGTGTTTGTTATGTCAAGATGTCTGTGCTTGTTATGTCAAGATGTCTGTGCTTGTTATGTCAAGATGCCTGTGCTTGTTATGTCAAGATGCCTGTGCTTGTTATGTCAAGATGCCTGTGCTTGTTATGTCAAGATGCCTGTGTTTGTTATGTCAAGATGCCTGTGCTTGTTATGTCAAGATGCCTGTGCTTGTTATGTCAAGATGCCTGTGTTTGTTATGTCAAGATGCCTGTGCTTGTTATGTCAAGATGCCTGTGCTTGTTATGTCAAGATGCCTGTGCTTGTTATGTCAAGATGCCTGTGCTTGTTATGTCAAGATGCCTGTGTTTGTTATGTCAAGATGCCTGTGCTTGTTATGTCAAGATGCCTGTGCTTGTTATGTCAACATGTGAATTGCTGACTGTTTTTTATGCAATGTCTGTAACAAAACAAATTCTAAAATGGATTTTCAAAATAAAGAGACTAAATACTGCGCCTTCCCGCCCGAACTTTCATATGGTGTTACCATTTGTAATGAAACTCATCCAAACAAGCGAGAAACATTCAGTCCTTGTGAAAACGAATTGCAAAACAAAATGTGGACGCCATCTTGTTTATATATTCGTCGTTCAACAGAATTTTCAATGGGATGTACAGATGTACAGATATGTCCCACTTACAGGACTGTCTGCTCCATAAATGCCCTGATGGTTTTATAAAGTGCCCACATGACTACTGTATTCCAGTTCATTATATCAATGACGGAATTATGTACTGTAGATATGGGGAGGACGAAACACAAAACATTGATTTGAATGGACGCGGGTACTTTAAGTGTAACTTTGGTACCATCTTTCTGCACCCAAATAACATCGAATTTCATCTATATATTTTTAATTTCTTGGTAAATTCCCCCCCCCCCCGCTTTTTTTCCCTTCCACCCCCCCAAAAAAAAAAAAGAAAAGAAGGAAAAAAAAAAGGAAATATTACATGTGACAGTAATTTCATTGTGAAAGTTCATAACATTTAAATGGGGTCCACCTCCACCTTTTTTACTTTCAAGTTTTAGTAATTGAAAGAAAATATAATTTTATACTAAATAACTCAATAAATCAAAGAAAAAAAAAACAACAACTTAAGGTTGTAAACACAAAACCAAAAGGTGTTGTTTCTAATACCAGTCACTTTTTGTGAAGACGATCTACGAGTTTACGAATATAAATTTGGCACATTTAGGTATCAAATACATTCACATACAAAATAATACCAGCAATTTTTTAGTTGCATATTTTTTTTTCTTTTTTTTTTTCATACCTAACAGTTTCTATGCAAATCCATTTTTTAAATTATTATTGTTAAATAAAATCGTGCGACTTGTTAATAATAAATGTGTTAGTATCTAAAGATTTTTTTTTTTTAAATATATATAATTAAAAAAAAAACATAATTTTTTTTTTTTTTTTTTTCATACCTAAAAGTTTTTATGCAAATCCATTTTTTAAATTATTATTTTTAAATAAAATCGTGCGACTTGTTAATAATAAATGTGTTAGTATCTAAAGATTTTTTTTTTTTAAATATATATAATTAAAAAAAAAACATAATGCACATGTTAATATTACACTTTTGAAATCTACATTTAATTGCAGTTGGTATATACCATAGCTTCCTTAACAAAAAAATATCAATCATTTTTTATAAAAATAATATCTATTTTTTTATAAAGTTTAATGCATAACATAACTTCTATGATAAAGTTATACATATTATATAAAGCACTAGAATATTTTTAGAGGTAATATCACTTTTCATTAAAAAAACAAACAAACTAAATCCTTTCATTTAACATTCAAAATAATGTTTTTTTAAAATGTATATTTTTGTGTTAATACAAGCATGGAGGGTTGATTAAAACTACTTATAATGGAATAGGGATGCCCATGTTATAAACAATGTCGAGGAAAGCATAAGAAGAAAAGGTTTTTCAGCAAATCATCAGAACAACTACCCCACCAAGTAAGAGATCACAGAAACACAAAGTGCTGACAGGCATGAGCTGTCGGGTGGTAGAAATTAAATCACAGTGACTTCACCGTACGATTACATACCCACCGAAAATTGAGCAGCAAGGTGATATTGTCGACGTAAGACCTTCAGGAGACTCGTACATACCAGGGTTGCCATCATACGACATTGCTTCTTTTGACAAAGGGTCCTATGAGAACATGTACGCTGTTCTTTTTCCAGGGAGAGAACTTGAAAGAGTGTAAACGAATGTAAATATCAGTCATGTTTCCCTTGATTACGTGGTGAGGAGCATTCATAAAATACGTCTGACCATTTTCAGACAACTTTAGTTTATTTCTTTAAAAAAAAAAATGATTTACACACTTGAAATAAATATACTAAGCGCCGACATTAATTACATTAAGTTTTTATTTTTTTTTTAAATGTTATAGTAATTTTTATAACCTCTTGTGATAAATACATAATGTCTATACGGTATACAAATATTCAAAGTGCTATCGTTGCAAATTTAGAAATCGTTTTTAATAAACAAAAAAATTAAAATGCTCACTGGATATAAAAAATACATATATCACAAATTTGGCCTTAAAAATGACTTTATCTCGATCTTAAAAGACGACGTGTGTCTCTTTCTCTCTTTCTTTCTCGCGCTCTCTCTCTCTCTCTTTCTCTCCCCCCCCCCCCCCCCCCCCCCCAACAGTCCAATGTGATTTAGTGTTGAATCTAAAGTTGTTTTATTTTCCATATTAAAAAACGTCTTTAAAAACTGTTGTTAATGTTATATTCTATGGTTGTCTTTGTTTAACTTTAATTTTAAGACTCTTGACAATTTTCAGGAAGTATCAATAAATGGAGTCCTTTTCTAGATTGACATATATATATATATATATGTAACACTCTTCTGGCAGGTATTCCTCAACACCACATAGACAATTTTCAGAAGGCACAGAACTCAGCATCCAGACTCATTTTTAAATCAAAGAACCATGACCACATTCAACCACACGTGCAGCAACTCCACTGGCTTCCAATATCCTCTCGCATCAAGTACAAGTCTGCCAATCTATGCTGCAACTCGTTCACTGACCCTAACTTTCCTGTCAATCTCTCGTAACTGTTGCTTCCTAACTTTACTTATATTTATTTATTTATTTATTTAGGCATGTTTTAATAGCGCTTACCTTACAGCTCTAAGTGCTTTACAGTTATTACAAACATGTAAACTATTTATACTGCTAAAACAAAATTAAAATGAAAAACCAGACACACTAGAATAGTAACTACAATGTGAAACATGACTATAAAAACAGTAGCTTAAACATTAAAATGGCTATATAAACGAGGACACTCTGGCATGTTTTTGGCCTATACTACAGGATCAACCGGAGACAGAAAATGGGGCAGGGAAGGAGGTTGCGTCACAGGTCATAGGCGGACCTAAACAGATGTTTTTCTCACCATTGATCGGTATTTTCCGGAAATGAAAACAAAATACATCCTCTCACCTTAACTGGAGCGTTTCTAATAATTCGGAAAACTTCGATGTTATAACACAAAAACGTATCTTTTATTCTCCCTTTCCAACTTTATTGTGTTTTCTGGCACGCAGATGCGCCCCCACAACATTTTTAACGCCATTGAACTGTAATTTCCAACATTGAGACAACAAATATACATTTATTTATTTTAAAACAATATATACAACTTCTTCTTTCATGATTTTAGAATCAGTGGATAGCAAAGGGAGCTTGCTGATTTTAGCAGAATGATGAGCTCTTTTCTCCAAAAGTATAAAATTGAAAATGTATATTTAAAACTTTTGCCAGTAAACAATTTCACCTTTGGCAATTAACGTTTCCGGGTCGTCACCTTGTGGTGCCTTCAAATGATTCATTAACCAGGACCCGATTCTTAATGTTTATGTCATCAAGGGTAAAAGTTATCGTTCAAATCTCTGATTTGTATCTGTACCTGAACCTGTGCATCGCGTATCACAACCCCACACTGTAAAAACAAGAATACTTTTAATGATTTGTTCCCATGCTTTCACATTTACCCCCTAGATCAATCTCTGCAGTGAATATTTCTTCATATATTATTATTTTGCCACATGGGTACACAGCTATTCCATTAAATAATTTAAACCCATCCATCTGATCATGTAATATTAACTTTTCAGTTTTCCCAAAGTAATTGTAAATCTACATTTGAGTTCTATAAACATGAAATAGCATTCTCTAAGTTATACTCTCTCATCGAATGGCCATTCCTTTATCGAGCTTAGTAATCCAGTTTAGTTGACCACATTCATGTTCCGACTGATCCGTCAAAATCCAACGAACTTAAAAGCTGTCATCGAAAATATCATAATGCGCAAAAATTCGTTACCAGAAATGTGAAAACTGTGTTGATCCCCTTTGTGCCAATGTGACTTTTTGTTGTATGAATGGTACTTTTTAAAAATGAAATCCGTTATGTTAACTTTGCTTTTGCTTTTGGATGGCTGGGTGGAAAATCTTCGAATGGCTAACTTGCCAAAATTTCGTCGAGCTATCGAGCTGAAACTTGTAACAATGAAAACATATACTATCATGTTTCAGTCCTAATCCCCACAAAAAATCCCCCTAAAGGTAAGGGGGAGGGGGGTTCCCTATAACTGCGCTAAATTTGATTCTTGAAAAAAAAAGCGCAAGTGTGTTTTGTGCGTAATATTTCCTTTTTTTTCTGAAATAGTTAATGAAAAAATTCTGCTGTGTAAATATGTGTAGGCCAGTACGGTGAGTCTATAGTGCGTACTTTTAAACAGTTCTATGACAAAACGATTCCGCTAATTAACTTACTTGCTATTGCACCCAGCTAAGTATTGCTAATGACTGTTTAATCTAGCTTTTTATTAAAAAAAACAGTATCAACCAGTTTACTATTCGTTGTGCAATTCATTGCAAGAATAAGGATTGTTAGAAATCCCAATGATCGCTAAGCATCATTCATTAAACACAGTCATTTGAGGAACTACTCAGAAAACTCTGTTCTACGAACGATAAAGCCTGTAACGTTTGCTGCTAAATAAGGATGATCTTTGGCTAAGCAAAAGGCAAATGTTTGATTCACTTGTACAATGAAGTAGAAAGTGTATTCATAGGGGACTGGAATAAGCTTCCAAAAGCAACAGTTGAGGCGGCTACACTCGACACGTTTGTGTCTATTGCTTCATGTCTTCCAACCCCCAGTTAATAACACCACTGCTGAGTAGCCCTTGCAACCAGAGACGTATTCCATTAAAAGCCATGCACAGTAACATCGCGAAATTATCTGACACATAGGAGCCAGAATGATCATATGATTTTTTTATTTTTATTTTGGAACTAATGAGGAACAGGAAGATAGTGACTGTATTGGTTGTGAGATTGAGTTTAATCTATATATATGAAAGAAAGATTGTCGATATTGACTATACTTACTGGCCTACGCTTATTTTTTAAAACTTGTTTACTTAATTTTCTAGATTGCTTTGATCGAAAAAGGTCCTACCTCTTTTTTTAAGACCCCGCCAATTTCTGACCTCCTTTTAATGTCAATTTAATGTTCGTAAAACGGAGGCTTAACATTAATTGAAGTATGTTTTAAAAAAAAAATCAGGGAATTGACCCAAAATGTCGTTTCTAAAAATGCATTTTTAGATGCATTGAACACATAGTTTTGAGAAACATTTGGCACATTAGAATATAAAAATACGAGTTGCATCAATCACAAAGTACAGTTGGGTCTCTTTAAGTCCCCCTTATAATAACAAGGTTATATGTGTTTATTTAATCCAATCAACTTAAAACCTTGTTATTCTAGGGGGACGATATTTTGGCACGAAAACATTCATAAGAGCGTCATAACAAAGTAACAAGTGAAGTGGAAAAGCCGTGGAAACTCAAAATCATAACAGCATCTCTTAAACATAACCCTTATAAAAGGTCGTGAACTTAACGATTTTATTTTGTATATCAAGTAGTTTTCCACTAATTGATTTGGTTAATTAAATATGTTTACTTTATATTAAAATTTGCACTTCTGTGGAGTACTATTAAACCATGTGTTTCTTTTTCTGGTTCGGAAAAATGAGTCACGTTGCTATTTTGGGATAACAGTTAATAATACATGGAAACTAATGGGGCTATAGGGGATGAAAAATGTCAACATGAGGCGTCAGCTGAATTAAGTCAGATAATCAGCTCAAGCGTGATTGAACACTTTTTTTAAAGCTACTGATGTTTGTATAGCCTCAAGTGCTTGTGGTTGAAAAAAGCCTCAGTTAGAGGTCAATTGATAGAGCACATCGTCTAGCGATATCGAGAAGAGGAGATTCGGTTAGAGGAAATCGAATAGAAGCAAATAAGTAAAGGACATCGAAAAGGGTAAATCCTGTAAAGGACATTGAAAAGAAGACATCGTTTTGAGGGCATCCAGTAGAGGACATTGAAAAGAGGACATCTTTTGAGGGCATCCAGTAGAGGACATTGAAAAGAGGAAATCGTTTCGAGGGCATCCAGTAGAGGACATCCTGTAGAAGATATCCTGTATACATCATAGAGAGGTTATCGAGTAGAGGACATCCAGTAGAGGACATGCAATAGGGGACATCGAGTAGAGGAAATCCAGTAGAGAAAATTGGCTAGAGGACATCGATTAAAGGATATTGGCTAGAGTGCAATGAATAGAGAGGCTTAAAGACAGGGCACGCCACTTCGTAACCAATTAGTTTGTGATATTGTAATAAGTTTTGTGTGTGTGGTGGAGTATAGTATGGTTTGGAGTACACCATTTGGTAGTGCACTCTTGTTAGAATAACTTGGAAAGTTCACTCTTGTCAGAAAAAACTTTGGAAATGCACTCTATTAGAGCATTTTTGGAAGTGACCACTTGTTAGAACAACTTTGAAGAGCACATTTGTTAGAACAACTTTGGAAGTCCATTCCTGTTAGAACATTTTTCTAAGTGCATCCTTATCAGAATAACTTTTAAGTGCACTCTTGTTATTATAAATTTGAAGCGCATTCTTCTTAGAACAAGTTTGATGTGCATTCTTGTTAGAGTAAGTTTGAAGTGCACTATTGTTACAATAAATTTGGAAATGCACACTTGTTAAAACAACTTCAAAGTGCACTCTTGTTAAAACAACTTTGAACTGCACACTTGTTACAATAATTTTGAAGTGCGCTCTTGAAACAACAACTTTAGAAATGCTTTCTTGTCAGACCATTTTCGAAAGTGCACTGTTATCAGAATAACTTTTAAGTGCACTCTTGTTAGAATAACTTTGAAAGTGCTGTCTAGTTAGAGTAACTTTGAAAGTGCACTCTTGTTTAAATAACTTTGATTAGAACAACATTGAAGTGCACTCTTTTTAGAATAACTTTGAAAGTGCACTCTTGCAAAAGTTTAAGATTAGTAGACAACCATTGTGGGCGCACATTTCAGTGTTTCAAATTTTCAAATGTCGGAATAGCGCTGATTTTAAACCACGCATGCGCACATCATGCACTAGTCAGATTACAGGCGTGGTTTTTGTCACCATCTATTTAAAGCCTGTTTGCGTCATCCAGTTCTCATTTCTGCTTTTGGTGTTTCGTGTAATTTATCAACAACCTTTATAACCATACTGCTTTCATCCTGTTTTTGACGTTTTCTTACCAAATGAGGTTTTCAAAACTTTCTCAGAAAATGACTTTCCTTTATTTTTATTTTGGATTCTTTTTCGGTAAGTAAATAGTTTGTACTATGAGGTTAAATTGATCACCACCCCCACCACCCAAATAATATTTTTTTTTTTTTAAATCTTAGTTACAAAATTTATATTTAAACTTATTTTTAAAGTGAATTGTTGCTTTATTTATCTCCGATAAATCCAACCACCTCTGAGAGACGAGTTGTTTTTTTTTTTTGCCATCTGCATATCTGTTAGTCGTCAGTGTTTGGTGTTTCAGTTTGATTTTAATCTGTATTCAACAAGATATACGTTTATAACTTAAGCCGTGGATCTATATGAGTGCCTCTTAATTCATTGTGTACATTCAGGTGGAATTCATAGTTTTCCTACTCAATTATAATATATTAAACAAAAAATGCTTTTGTTTATCATTTTAAAAAAAATGTTAATATACATTGCAGCCTTGACTATGTTTCATGTGTGTAATGTGTGTTTATTCAGGTATCGAATTGTGAGAATGGATACACGATACAAAAAAACAAACCAAAAAAAAAGCACAAAAAATTACAATTTAAAAATATGTAAATAAATAAATGTATACAAATGTAATTGTGTTTGTCTTTAGTTGGATTCTTGATAATAGGATAAAGGTTTTGACAAAAATTTTTAAGGAGCCATCTTTAAGTCATGAAATATGACCACGTCAAATTTGACTGCGGTTTCAAATTATTAACTTATCCATCATAACATGTATTGAAAAAAAACACATAAAACATACACACATATTCACACTGAGCTTTATGTATTAGAGCAGCTCCAGCTTTGTCAAGGATGTATTTTCTATTAGCGTGTTAAATTATTAAAGTCATTAGCATTTACCTCTGTCATTGAGTCATACATCCCACCTCTTAACCCTCATTATCATCATCATCATCATCATCATGATGGTGGCTCTATAGCCGATGTAGGGGCCTGACGTGCTCCACTACATTCTTCCATTCGGAGCGATCCATGACTTTCAGCCTCCTTGCGCAAACCCCAACTGGTGTAAAACCCACCTCTACGTCGTCGACCCATCTCTGCCTTGGGCGATCGGTGAGTCGTCTGCCCCTAGGTTTCTGCCTGTATGTAATTTTTTCTGCTCTACATTCTGGCATCCTTTTAACATGTCCTGCCCAGCGCAGCCTGCCTTTTTAATTGTTGCGGCTACGGGTGGGTCGTTGTAAATTTGGTATACTCATTTTTTTGGTACGGATTTTCAAGAAATCATTTTTTATCACTGGGCCATATATTATTCTCATGATTTTCCTCTCCCATGTATTGAGAAGGTTCTCTGCTCTTCTAGTAATGGTCCAAGTCTCACTAGCGTAAGTTACTACCGGTCTTATAATATTGATGTATATTGTCTTCTTTGTTCCTCTTGAGAGGTTTTTTGTCTCCAAGTAGCTTTTTTAGGCTGAATTAAGAACGGTTGCCTGCTTTTATCCTTTCTGTCACCTCCTAATTTATTTCATTATCCTCGTTTATAGTCTATCCTAGATATTTGAATGTAGCCACTCTCTCAAATTTTTGGGTGTTTATAGTGATGTTGTCATTGGTCTGGGACTTTCTTGACATTATCATATGTCGTGTCTTTGGTTCATTTACATCAATACCAGTTTCGACTGAGACATTTTCAAGCTCCCTGATTGATTAAATAATGTCATTACTTTTTCTGCCCCGTAGCACTATAACGAATGCGTACGCAGGGTACTCCTGACTACATAAGGTTCCTGATGGTTTTTGTTCTGTAATACCTCTCTAAGACCAACTGGGATCCTTTTTTGTGAATTCGGATTATTAGTGCAGTGTCCCAGCATCCTGTTGCCATTTCTTCTTCCTGTCAGATTCCGGACAGGAGGTCATGTCTCTGCCCATGCAGTTAGTTACCAGTTAGCTTTTTCAGTTCTGCAGAGATAAGGTCCATTACTGGGGCTGCGTTATGTTTTATTGTAAAGGTCACATCTTTTATTTCATTCAATATTGTTTGCTTAACCAGTGGGTCCGCTGGTTCTCGTTGTGGTACAGCCGTAATCCTTATTAGCCCCGTGAAACAGAGCAGAATACTTTTAAAAAATAGAATCTTTTATAATACCCTTAATTTTTAACAACATCCAGGTATGTCATTTTGCCGATATATTATGCCTATCATGATCGAAATTCATAGTTATTTTCATGCGGGATTTCGCTCTCAGATCACTTTTTAAATATTTTTTTAATTTAATCAATTTCTGTAGCTGGTTATTTACCTCTAATACAGAATGAACATTTTCAATCAGATAGTATGGATTATTGTAATTTTTGTAAAAAAAAAAATGTGTGATATTGAACTCAGTGGTACATTGCGACATTACCTTATACCTATGATTATAAATAAACACATTTATAAGACGAAAGTTAAAACTAAAGAATAGCTGGCAACAGCCAGCTGCTAAACGAGCAAAATTAAATGAAGAACTTCTCGCAAATTAGCAGGAACGAGAGGAATTCAGTGCTCCCTTTTAAGGAATTAGTTGCAAGCACTGGAAGACCAAACAGAAGATGACCAGCTAGAACATAAATTGAAATAAAATAGTAAGATGTCTGCAACATCCCCTTGCCAGGAGGTTTTAGGACCAGTGAAGCAGAAACACAAAGAATGGCTCTCACTTAACACACTGCAGAAAAATTAAACAGAAAAAGAAAAAAGACAGTGTTGTTAACAGCAGCTGCACCAATCCGGAGAAATCGACAGCATAAGAGGAATATAAAGAAATATAAATCGAATGGGTAATAAACAGCATCAAATACGATAGAGCATCAACCAAAGAATAAGAAGCCAAGAAAAAGGCTTTTGAAATAACTTTATGGAAGATACAAAAGTCTGGAGAGACATGTTAAAGATAAAGGAGGTAGATCAAGAACACACAAAAAAAAAGAATAACAAAAAGATGGTAAAAAGTCTTTATGAAACTATTAAACAGACCCAGACTCACAGACAAACCTGACATACAGATCATGAACAGATTAAATGTCAACACTACGAAAACTTGTAGAAGAGTACATCATTTGAAACTCCCCCCTATATATATACATTTTTTTGACTACGAATTGTGAAGTTGAGGACACGCTAGAGGTGCAGAAATTGTGTTGAATTCGTGTCATATTTTTTTCCCTTACTCTTACATGAACATGTTTCGCTAATTAGTTATATTGTTTATTTTTCTATTTTAAAAAAATATATTTCAGGTTGTTTGTTTGCATATGGTTCACGAACTCCGATTTGCCACGATGGAGATGTGGATCTAATTTTTTTAATGAGAGAATACAAAGACGTTGAGAAGCATGCATCGGTCATTGGCTATTTTGCGAAGAGAGAATCCAACGCTACCGGAGATCTTCGAATTGCTATAGTGGACATCTCGAAGTGCAGATTTCTACTCGACTTTACGATTTATACGTCATTGGAAGAATTGGAAAATAAAACAAAATATATACTCCCGAATGATGTGTATTCTTATTGTGACACGTTTCCGTTTTTGAAAAAGCACATTGACCAAAGCGGGGAAAAGAAAACGTTTTTGATATGGCGACATTATTCGGTTAAGGCACTGGGTGTCATCCGCAGGTTTCAAAATTTTAAAGAACCATTTCGCTTCCTCTATCACATCTATTTCTTTTATTTTCACCCTAAACCTGATTACTACTACAAGCCAAAACCAAATATTCATCATCGTACTCCAGACAGTGACGTTGAACTCATCGGTGCTAAGTTTTGTCGAGCGTGTCCCAAGGGATGGATTACTTTTACAAGTCCACAGAAGCCCCATGTCTCCTCGTGTTATTTTTTCGATGTGAGGAATTCCACAATCAACTGGATTCAAGCAAGAGACGAATGCAGAAAAAATGATTCCATCTTAGTTTCGTTTGAGATGAGTGAGGAGTTGGAATATGTTTTCAATGCTTTCCATTTGCCATTAGTTCAGCCTTCAGAGGATACTCTCGTATACATTGGTTTAATTAGTAAACGGGACGGTGGAGTTAATGTCCTTAGGTGGACTTCAGGGGGTCCTTACAATCTCCCGTTGAGATACACAGAGAACTTTATAGGAAATTACGATCTTGAAGTTTGTATTCTTTTAAAATGTGTTACTGCGAATAACAAGCTTGGTGAAAACAGTACGTCAACACCGTGCAATGAACAAAATATTGAGCTAGTAACGTTAAGTTGCCTCCAAGAAAGAACAAACGTGTTCGTTTGTGAGCTAGAAATGGCAAGGGAGTTTAAGGACGAAGACGATAGGATCAAGATTCCTTCATTGGACACAACTCTAGCTCATACAGAATTTGTAAAAGTTGGAAATAACATCGTGTCAGTGTCAAATAAGGAACACAAAAGGCCAGAGTTTAGGTTTGATTGTGGTGACAATTTACAGCCCGTACCGTATGGCGCTGTTTGTGACAAGGTATTCGATTGTGACAATGGTATGGACGAGCAGTACTGCTATGAAAACTCGGAAAGAAAAACATATGAAGATCGTTTGTTTAGATGTCTTACAATTGAAAGTGATTGGTTTAGAATTTCACGCTCCAGGCTGTGCGACGGTATCATTGACTGCGCAGATGGCGTCGACGAAAGCCAATGTGACAAGAAAAAGTATGATATTTGTTCAGATGGAACAGTCGTACCGATCGGCTGGCTTAGAGGAAACAAAGACGCCTACTGTTTTTTATGCAACGGCTGTAACAATACAAATTCCATAATGGCCGTGAAAAGCAACGAGACGGACAACTGTGCCTTCCCGTCTGAACTAACATACGGCGTTACCATTTGTGAAGAAACTCTTTCAAATAAGGGAACGGCACTCGCTGAATGTGAAAACAAGTTACATAATAAAAGATGGACACCGTCTTGTTTATATATTCGTCGTTCAACAGATGTT
This sequence comes from Lymnaea stagnalis, assembly GCA_964033795.1. NCBI lineage: Eukaryota > Metazoa > Mollusca > Gastropoda > Lymnaeidae > Lymnaea > Lymnaea stagnalis. The sequence continues at coordinate 381,224 of CAXITT010000344.1, read as the reverse complement.
TCACTGGGATGTCCTGATAAGTCCCACCTACAAGACTGTCAGCTCTATAAATGCCCTGATGATTTTATAAAGTGCCCCCATGACTACTGTATCCCAGTTTATTATATAAATGACGGAATTATGGACTGTAGATATGGGGAGGACGAAACACAAAACATTAACATGAATAGACGAGGGTATTTTATGTGTAACTCTGGAAACATCTTTCTGCACCCAAATAATATCTGTGATGGTGAGAAACAATGTTTGGATGGCGAGGATGAACTGAATTGTGATGCAGTTTGCCCTGAAGGATTTAAGTGTGAAGGAGGTGTTGCATTTTCTAGTAATTTCGAAACGATTTCTACAACATTTAAATCAAACTTTTCCTATATAAACATAACTAACCATAAAATTAGATATTTTTTTGATTCCTCAGTTTTTCGTTATTTGTTTAAGCTTGTGTTATCAAAATGTGGAATTTTAAACATAGACAACATTTTAATTCAGAATTTTTGGGAGATTATGTACTCCTTGTACTATATTGATGTTAGCTATAATGAGATTTCAGAAATCTATGAAACCAGCATTTTAATAGTTTTCCCTAATCTACGTTTTCTAAATCTTTCTCACAACAACAACCTTCGCACTTTTATGCTTGAGGAAAGGGGGTCGAAACGATTAAATACTCTGGATCTTTCTTACACAAAATTATCAGTTTTACATTTACCCGTAAATGATAAAAATTATGAAATGAAGCATTTGTGTTTATACAAAACAAAAATTATAAATTTGGGCTGGCTAAATAACATTAAGTATGTGGAATATTTGGACATACGAGACACGCTTTTAACAAATGATGGTTTGAGTCCAGATGATCTTTCAAACATCTCGATTAAAGTCTCACTCCAGACAGACATGTTTAAACTCTGCTGCCCTAGTTATCGTGGCCCAGGTGTACCCGCGCATGTCTGCAGCTCCCCGTCTGATGCCGTCTCGTCCTGTGACGACCTCCTGAGTGATACTCTCAAACGAGCTCTGTTATGGATGGTTGCCACCATTGCATTTGTTGGAAACATAACAGTCATATATTACCGTGTATTTCACGACAGGGGTGTCTTTAAAAAAGCCTATGGTGTTTTTGTCACGAACTTAGGCGTGTCTGATTTGTTGATGAGTACATACTTGTTCTTGATAGCCACAGTGGATGTGCATTATCGAGATGTTTATGTTATAAATGAGGCATATTGGAGGCACAGTGACCTGTGTAAGGCAGCCGGGTTTCTATCGACCTTATCCAGTGAGACGTCAACATTTTTTATATTTTTGATAACTGTGGACAGATTTTTGGTGATGCGATATCCATTTGGCAATCATGGGTTTAACAAATGGGGTATCACCTTGTCCGTCGTTTCGACATGGTGCGCGGGGATCATCATGGCATTGTTGCCTTTAACGTTTGACACCTGGGAACTGTACTCCTCAAATGGACTCTGCTTGGGCATGCCACTAACCGTGACTCGCCTCGACGGGTGGCCGTACTCTTTTGCAATCTTCATTGTCCTTAATCTTTGCATGTTTTTACTAATAGCTCTTGGTCAGGTGGCCATCTTTCGATCCATGTCCAGTTCTCGTGAACATTTGACAAATTCGCATGCTACTGAAAGACGTTTACAGGACGTGTCTGTAGCCAAGAAGCTGTCCCTTGTCGTCTTGTCAAACTTCCTCTGCTGGTTTCCTATCTGTGTCACAGGGTTGCGCTCTAAGTTTGGTGTAGACCCAAATCCCGAAACTTTGGCCTGGTTATTGGTGCTTGTTCTACCCTTAAACGCAGCCGTGAATCCAATGATTTATACCATCCCGGCCGTGTTCAGCAAATGGCAGGTGTTTAAACAAGCTGGTTATCATTTCACTAGAAGGTCTAATATTGCAAGGAGATAAGGGAATATGATTTTTTTCAAACTTTATATTTTGGTGTTCTTGTACACCAAAAAAATATTTTTTTTTTATGTTCTTGTTATTCAAATAAACAATCATAGACTTTTTCTTTAAAACACTATAGAAATTAATTGGTACATAATAAGGTTTTAATAATAACACATTAAATAAACTACATTCATGCTCGGCATTTCTTTCTAAAACTGTAGTTTATTTATGCCTTATTATACATTTCACACGTTATCATCATGTAGAATGTGTTTATCTGCTATGTATATCTTATTTGATTCATATTTATGTTATGTGTTTTAATATGGGAATCGTACGTTTTTATAGATATTATCATATTTCTTGAATGCTTTAGTTAATAAGTGTTTAAACTTTAAATCATATATGTTTCATAGATGTTGTAAATGATTTTAAATACATAGTTTTATTACATACATTTTTCATATGTGCTAATGACGTACTGTGTTTTTAATTAATTGTTCAACATTTTCGACATCAGTATAGGGCAATATTTAGATGTCTTCATTCTTAGAGCTACACAGCAATATCAAATAAATATGTTATAATTTTTTACAAGAAAAGGTCCATCTATCACACCTATTCAATGTCATGATTATTATTATATGTTTAATGGAATTTTTTTGAAATATTTTATCTCTGTAAGTACAATTTAAAAAAAAACAACAACTCAAATTTAAATTTGCTTTTGCAAGAATATATATTTTTTTTCTTTGTATGTAGCATGCTATTTATTTATGTAGGTTCCTGAACGAGGGTTGCGTGAAGTATGCCATGGGTTTTTGGTAAGACGAGAAATAAGGTTTATTTGTAAACTTATTCTAACATTTTAAGGGCGAAATTGATGACAAATAAGTTTTTGAGTCTTATAAATGGTGGAGGAATTATTTGGAAAATAGGTGCGATATGTTAAGAACTGGCATATGAACGCAAAAATGATTCAATTTTAGGTTAGTGTCAAATTTTAGAATAATTTTTTGCAGAAATGTTAAATTAATTTTATATTGCACATGATTGTCTAAATTGATAACATGGAGTGTTCTTTATACATTATTCTTGGTTGTAAAAAATGTGCAAAAAAATACCTACTGCTTTTTCAGTGTATATTGTTACGCCCCCTATGTGTTCAATGAATGTGAACAAGCTCGTGGTCTAGGGGGTTTTCAAAATAGGGCTAACACAGGTCGATTTTAGACACACTATTGGCTAAAAGAAAGACAATCAGTGCTCTATAAAAAGGTGCTTTATTACATGGACTACAATATGAACTTAGATACACGAAATCTATTTATAATGAAATGAATACAATTCTAACTATCTAAATCTCACAGTAACAATAAAACACACAATAATATCACTAGTCTAATATCATGGAATTAATACTTCTGCTAACTATTAAATGGCCCTAATCTAGTACTAAGCAATTGCAACAGACGGCTGACCACCTATCTCTCTGTCCTACTCATTTGGTCTACCCCTCTAGGGGCCATGGGTCCCGTCTTATAGGCATACCGGTACTCATTTCGCGTGCTTGACCATTTAGTAGGTCGATGTCAGCTTAAATCATGGTCGGTTGTGCCTGTGATCAGTTATAGACGTCGTGCTTCCTGGCTGTGTTAATCTGACCCGGTCAGTCTAATGGGGGGTACATAAACAAAAGGGGGGCCAACCTCGTAACAATGTAAATATTTTAAATTTGGTCGCACTATTCTGTCAATTTCAATAAAGCAGTCACATTGCTTATGTCCTAAATTGTTTTAAAATATGTTGTACTGTTAAACATTTTTAAACTTGTTTGTAATACAGTTGTTTCCATTACTTCAAAATTTAACCATTTTTCAAAAACAGTGTTTAATATTTTGAGTTTAATTGAAATTTTTAAAAAAAATATATTTTTTTTTAAAAATAAATTAAATTTATGTTTAAAAAGAAAAGGTTAACGACACAAACAATGCTTTTTTTTAAAAAAAAAAATGAGATTTTAATCCACTTTAATCCTTTTCTAAAATTTTTTTTTTTTGTGTTGGGGTATTAAAGAAGTTGATTTGAATAATTTATGTAAAAATTAAATAAAACTAAATTTGTAGCTTAAAAAAAAATAATTTTGATTTTGTTGTGTTAACACTAGACTTTACTTTATTAACTTGTTATGTTAATTGGAATTTACAAAAGACATTTGTATCGCAAAATAAATATATTAAGTTCTTTCGGATAAATTCTAAATGTAGTCTATGGACGAGCCTGTTACGAACCGGCATCTCACCAAGGCTCGACAGCTTCGTTTTTCTACGGGTTATAGTAGCAACTACACAAACTTTTAATAGAAACTTTAAAAAACAAGTTTTAAATTCATCAGCCCAGACATAAAAAAATAACTGAGAGGATGAGTGTGTCTGATCTCCTATCACAAAAAAATGTATTCCTAGCCTATCGATACTAAGAGCACAGTTGACTGACCTCACCAAGAAATGTAGACCTAACAATATTCCTTGGACAGATTGGATGACAACAGGTATTAGAATCTACATGCTGGCATCCATCCGTCACAATCTGACGAAACCCACAAGGCTTGGGATTATTTTTCTAGGATTGTAAGGTGGTTGCGAGTAGGAAATCGCCTCTCTCCACGCCGCTGGATGACCCAAAAGCCACATCATGTGGATGATTCAGATTGGCATCAGTGGCGTCGTAGGAGAGGTTGAAATGTTTCATGGTACGAATGTTCTCTGCCTTCCATCTTCGGGTTTGAATTTAGAAGTTCCATTTTTACATAAGCTGCTATCAAAGGTGACTATTGCTGGTGATGATTTAGCTATACTGAGCTTTGAACTACATACTTGATAATTGCTTAGTTTAGATCATTCGTACAAATGTACTTAACTAATGGCATAATATTAGTTGCTACAGATAATAATTTCCATTGTATAACGCAAACAGACACTTCGACACAATAACTAGTGGCTTGTCTATTACGGAGCTGAAACAATATCATCCATCCAGTTAAGTATACATCAGGAGGAATTTGCGCACTATTCAACAATAGAAAGGCAAAGTTTCACCATAATATATGGCATTTAAAAATTGGCTTATCATCTAATGGGTGCGATATTTATTCTTAGGCTTTAAAATAAATAGCAACTGTTAAATTTGATAATTTCAGAGTAACCCGATGGGCCTTAATTTTACAGTAATTCATTTTAAACATTTTAAACATTGAAAACAATAGGCATTTCAAAAAAAATATGTAATAAAATATACTTAATTGTTATAATATTTCTTCGAGAACGCCAGTGTAATTCCTGACCACGAAAAGACATTTTAGTTGTTGAATTTTGTGATGAATCAGCATGTAATGTAAACCATGGTCCTTCAAATTTTTGGTGTAAGGAGTGCTCGGATGTTAAACTAGACAAAAATGTTTGTTTGTTTAAAAATAACGGTGTTGACTCTTAATGTGTATTGTGTTCTTCTTATTTTTTTTTTTTTTGTAGGAGGTGATCTATAAAAAGTCCATGAGTTGGAATGTGAGAATTTTGTATTATTTAAAAAAAAAAGAAAGACTTGTGTTAAGAAGATGAAGTATGATGGCTCTGAATGCATTGATTTTTTTATGTCGACATGAGGTGATTTGGGTCCAAAAAAAATCAATCTTGTTAAGCATAATCTCATTTTTGTGTTTTGACTATGGGTAAAAAGGTCAGTAGGAAAGGAATCGCATACGTTGCTAATGGTAAATGTTATGGGAGTTAAATTGTACAGAAATATAATCCCGCCATCTGCTAATGTTTCAAAAAAGAGAAAATAAGATTGGTTGATAGTGTAGTGAGCATTAGGCGTACACAACTGCTGCATCAATAGACAGTGGTGACCATTCTATGGTTAAAAAACTTTTTCTCACATTGGTTTGCTTTTGTGAACACGGAACCATGCATAAGGAAAGGAGGCTGTAGTAGAAATGCGCTGGCCTTATCACTTTCGCTATGAGATGTCCGCAGCGGACGCTCATGGGTAATGGCAGGTCACAGGTGTCCTACTGATCATGAAATAAGGTATTGTCCCCGGGCGAGGGTAAGCGTACAAAAGTGTCAGCTAAAATGGACACCGGGAAGTGTTGGACATTGACAAAATGCTGAACGCTAATTGCGCATTGTTTTGCACACCACATTATTTATTGTGTAGTGACGTCATGTTTTTATGCTGTCTTGTCGAGTGCTCCATGTTGGTAGGACTCCATGTGGTTCTCCTACAATAAAACTTTGAACTAACCTTGATGGTTGCCTCTGTTGTTTTGATTATCTTCTTAGTGAAGTACCTTAGCAACTTAATATTTTCAACAGGAAGTGGGTAAAGATTGAGGTCCAAGAAAGAGGTCACTCATGGGTAGGTGGATGTCATTGAAGACCTACTGAACATGAACGTTTTATTGTCATCGGGTGTCGGGTTTTGATTTTGAGCCCAGTGTTACTGCTAAGTCACAAAATATAAAGATCATACATATTTTTAACATAAAAGAACGACCAAATTGTTCTTCTCAGATTATATATATTTAAGTCTTCTGGTTAATGAAGTTTTTCTATATATATTTTGAACTATTTAAATGTGCATCCCATCACCTCGTTGCCTTTACCATTCCTAGTGGAGCCTAGATCCATTACCAACTTATTTTAAAGTCTACTTCTATCTGACTCATTTCTTTATATCAAACTATTTCAAATTTGTATTATGTACTTGTCGAAAGTGTTTAGTGAAATGTGTGTTGCGTGTTCATCGTTCACATTGACCTTCACGTGTTCATCGTTCACATTGACCTTCACGGTTTTACACCAACATGCGTATTCTTAAATTCATCATTAGTTTTCTCACGTGATTTCCTCAACATTTCCGCTTACTAGCCCCCGTGCTCGCATAGAGTACAAAATTGCAACTTTGCGCTACCGCTGCTGACATGACCTGGCGCCATCTTATCTCAAAGCACTCATGACGCCTTATGCACCCACTAGAGAGCTCCGCTTATCCGATAGTGGCAAAATATCGATACCGTGTGTTCGCCTTGAGACTTACGGAAAGCGCACTTTTTGCATTTGCCGGCCCAACAATTTGGAACGCACTTCCAGTCGCTCTCAGAAGCAGCCAGACACTGGAGTCCTTTAAAACCGATTTAAAAACACATCTATTTCGCAAACACCTTTTGGGGTGATGCTATCTACCATCTTTTTCAGTTAATATATATATTGGCTTGTGTTGCCTATGGTTGAAACGGGATGAAAGACTTTGACTGGGTATGCTAGTAATGTAGTTTTATATTGTTGCGTCTGTTTTTAAATGTGGTAAATTTTAGATTGTTTTTATTTCTCCTTTTAATATGGTTGACTTTGTACCGCGCTTCGAGCTTTTGGGGATGAAGTGTGTTTTTCAAATAAACTTTATTATTATTATTGTTATTATTTCTTGACCAATTTTCAAATGTGATGTCATTTCCCCCCACTGTTTTATTTGGATTTATGGAACAATATGACAATAAATATAAGATTTTTGGTTGTTTTTTGTGGTTGTTTTTTTTTTTTTGCGCTCTTTTAAAAAATTTTTTTTTTGCTTACCAAGTTTGTTTTTTTATATTTTCAACTACTAGCATTTAGACGGCTGTCTAATAAAACAAAAAACCAGCTGACACAAATGTTTCACTGTTTTATTTGGATTTATGGAACAATATGACAATAAATATAAGATTTTTGGTTGTTTTTTGTGGTTGTTTTTTTTTTTGCGCTCTTTTAAAAAATTTTTTTTTTGCTTACCAAGTTTGTTTCTTTATATTTTCAACTACTAGCACTTAGACGGCTGTCTAATAAAACAAAAAACCAGCTGACACAGATGTTGTATCTTTCAGCTCTTCAGAGAGTGCCTGCTGCAAAGAATATTATCCTTGACAAAACCAATTACAAACTTAATCAACTCGGTCATAAACATTGTGTACCATTAGTGTCAGTGCAATATTAAATCTTGCAAACTTGGCTTTTAAATGTAGTCTTCAATAGTTCTTTACCTTTCTAAAAGTCTCTGTTTCGTTTTCCGAACAAGCCTCTTCACAAGATTTATAAATATATTACTTTGTCATTTAGGACGTTTTCATCAGCAGCGTGTTTTCAATTACTTCAATGATTGAATGTCAGTTGTGAAATCTATACGCTAGTACAGGAATCCGCTCTTTAAAATAGTGAAGGATAAAACGTATTTTACTTTAGAAGTTGGTGAACACAAAAAAGAAGTTGTGAATGTTAGAATGCGTATCAAGCGTTTGTGAAGTGCTATTTAAAATGACAAAAACCAAAAACTAAAATCCCTATTTTAAAAAGTGAGAGAACCGTTGACACTTAACATAAGAAATATTGACGCTAAAGTAAGCCCTACTGTGTGTTTTTAAATAATATTTTTATATTCTGTAGGACATTTCGCAAACCAGCCAAGTTGGATTTTTATTTTTTAAAGCATTTTTTGGTGTAAATTTTCGTATGTATATTTATTATTTTTTTAACCCTGGTGGAATGTAAATTTTTACCAGATTTAGTTTAAACACACTGCGAGTGGTCCTTAGACCTAAATTATTGTTCTCTGTAAGATCACCCCTTATTTTCATTACTATGGCTGGATATGTTAGTGAGAAATTGACTTTAGAAGAAATCAGGCATCGAGGTATATCACTACGTTATCATGGAGACGAACTTGGGGAATTTATAAAGGGAATGTGGGAAAAACCAGAGAGAGCAAGAACGTATAGAAAAACAGAGAGATGAAGAACTTATAGAAACGCAGAGATGGCAAGAACATATAGATAAACAGAGAGAACTAGAACGTATAGTTAAACAGAGAGAGCGAGAACGTTAAGTTAAACAGATGTATGTAGAACGTACAGCAAAACAGAGATCTATAGAACGTACAGCCAGACAGAGACAGTACGAACCTAGAGATAGACACAGTTATGGAGACCTTACAGCCAGACCGAGGCAGTATGAACCTCGAGATAGACAGAGACAGAGACAAGACGAACCTAGAGACAAGCAGAGACAATACAAGCCTAACAAACTAGATGAAGAAATTAGATTTGCGGAATTAGAGGCCGAACGACGGAAACTTATTTTAGAGAGACATGCATATTACTTTAACGGCCCTGACGATGAGGATAATCAGGTGGAAGAAATACACGGCATTGCCAGCATTGACTGTGAGAATCCCTATAAAATGTTAATGGCTTTTGTAACTATTGAACTAAAAATAACTTTATTGGCGGCTGTGGGGATATGGGCCGCAACAAAAAGAGACAATTCGAAATAGAGGCATATAAACAGGGACTATTCGAACTTGATAAGTTTAAAATAGAGGTAGATAAAAAGAGATAATTAGAACTTGATAATTTGAAAATAGAGGGATATAAAAAAAGACAATCTGATCTTGATCAGTTGAAAATATAGGCACATAAAAAGAGACACTCTGAACTTGATAAGTTTAAAATTGAGGTCGATCGACAGAGACAGTTTGAATTTGATAGGATGAAAATAGTAGAGGCAGATAAACAGAGACATTTTTAAATTGATAAGTAGAAAGTAGAGGCGGATAAAGAGATACAATTCGAACTTGATAAGTTGAGAATGAAACTTGTTAGAGAAACTAGATGGCTGGGAACAGAATTGTTAAGTGGTCCGTTGGCTTACGTTAAAAAGGACAGCGTTGTCCATGTTGACATAACTCTGGTGGTGAAGTGTATGGATATAGATTTAGATTCATGTCAAAAGAGGTCGGTTTACAGCGATCAGGAAGTTGAGTTTTTTTGGGTCTATCCCAGAAAGTTCCGTGGAAAGTAGAAAAGGGACGTCTATATAATAAGGTAGAAATAATTGGAAATGAAGTTAGGTGGACATATGAAGGGGATTGTCCCAGAATCACTGTTTGTAATGAATTTGTAGTCATGGAAACGGGCTGCCTTGAAAGCAAAGAGAACTATGATGTAATGTCTGAGGACATGATTTGTGTTGTATTTCATGGTGAGCCATCAGCCATTAATTGGTGAGATCAGTGTAATCCGTGAGGTGGGGGAAGGAGAGAAAGTTGTCGTTGATAAACATTGTGATGTAAATGAAACACTGTGTAATGTGAGCAACGATTGCTCAAATGATGATATTTTTAAAGAGATGTATATCGGTAATGAAAATGATTTAGTAGGTAATGTGATCCAGGTGTGCTCAGGTTTTAATGTTATTGCAGAGATCTGCAATGAAAATGTATCACAAATCACCAGGTGTTACGAGTGGGAGTTGCTCAAAATTTTATAGTATTACAGAGAGCTGTATTGATGATGAATCAATGGGCAATGTGAGGGAGGTTTGCTCAAATGTTTATTTTATTGCAGATAGCTGTAAAGATAATTAGTTTTCAGGTAATGTGAGAAAAGTTTGCACCAATGTTGATTTTGTTACAGAAAGCTGTAATGATAACAACCCACAAGGTAAAGTTTGCCAGGGCTGCTCAAATTTTCATATTGTTACAGATAGTTGTGATGATAATGAATCACCAGTAAATGTGAGCCAGGGTGGCTCAAAATGCTCATGATGTTACAAAGAGCTGTCATGAAAATAAATCACAAAGTAATGTGAGTGAAGGTTGTCAAGATTTTTAGAGCCATGAGTCCCCTGACATTAAGATGGAAAGAAATGTTGAATTAGTTAAAGATAGCGCTACCAGCTCTAAGTGTGCTTTGACTTATGACTTTCTAGAGGACGTGAGCTTTCAGGTCCATGAGTTGGGAGGGCGCGTTTTTGATTTGTATTATTGAAAATGAACCTGTTAAAATGAACTATGAACATGATTGCTCTGAAGGTTTTGATTTGTTTGATTTTGTTCATAAAATTTCAATTTTTCATTTTGTAACAATTTAAACATATGTGTAGTAAAAACTCTAGTTTCACATGAGTTATGACCACGGGTCAAAAGACCAGCGAAAGAGATGTCTAATTATAATCCACATGCTGAAGCATACAGTTGTGAAATCTACGGACAAAATAAATTTCCCGCACTCTGTACATGTGTCATATAAAAGTAAATAGAGGCTGCTTATATTGTGATGATGCATATCTGACTGGAAAATATGTTAGATAATTTTGCGTTTTCTATTGATGGCCAATGATTTTTTTTTAAATACACCTATTGATGATATGAATTGGATAATCTTAGTTAAATTTACAAATTCAGTAAGAATACTGATGTATTAGCTCTGATATGTGAGCTATAAATAGAATTATTTTTATTGGTTTAATTGCAATGATATGAGAAATGTAATTTAATGTTGACATTCAACATTATAGGGTAAAAACTGTGCGTTGGCTACGGAGGGATTGGGTCATGTTTCATTGCACACGTTTATCTCAGGTTTTAATCTGTTTTTCAGGCTCCATATCTCGACTCTATTCCCGCTTGCAGACTGAAAGTTCACATTCAGTATTTGCAATGGTCTGTGTTTTCTTTGTCTAGCTGACTGCAGCGCATAGGGGTAGGGTAAGGTGGTAGCTTAAAATTTTGATGATCTGTGGGTGTGGAGCATGGGGGATTTAGGGAGAAATCTGGAGAGGTCGATTTTTGTCCTTGCCCTATTAAGTTCAAACACATTCTGACTTTTCAGGCTTCCACAGACAGGACACTATCACGGCATGCCAGAAATTTTCACTATGCTTGTTCAAATAGACAATGTCGATTAATTGGCATTGGCCATGGAACCATCGCCAAAACTTTTCACATGCATCGGGTCTCTCTATCCTTTGGACACTAAAGTCACAAGTACTGCAGATCTAGGATGACTGGGATTTGAAACAAGAGTGGGTATGTGAGAAAAGGACAGCCAGCACTCTCAGAAACGTCCGGTCGAGATTTTTGTTCAGGAGAGTGTTTGTTAAACGCTGGTTAATTTTATGTCAATCAATAGTCACACGTGTGAATAGACATTCATTGGACAATGGGCGCGGGTTTTGCCAACGCTCATTAAAAGCCTGTTCACTTCAACCAGTTCTCATTGCTGCTTTTGGCGTTTCGTGTATACTGTCAACAACCATCACAACCACATTTCCTTCATCTGGCTTTAAATTTCTCAGCAACGAGGAGTTCAAACCTTTCCTATGAAAATGACGTTCCTTTATTTTTGTGTTGGATTTTTTTTCGGTAAGTAAACTTTAAAAAAAAAAAAAATTAGGTTAAATGTATCAGATTAAAAATACTTTAAAAATATTTTCTTTTCGAAGCTATTATTTAAACTAATTTTTTTAAGTTATTCGTAGCTTTGTTTAACGCCGGTGACATCAAGCCAACTCTGAGAGATGAGATCTTTAGCCATCTGCATATATCTGAATCATCAACGTTTTATTCTTTCTTTGGAATTTAATATATGTTTAATTAGATAGACATTTATAACTTGACCTCTGGATCTCTATGAATAACATAGTCTTCCATAATTTAAGAACCTCTTACGGATAGATAAGTTCAAGAATTGTGTTTGAGAGGACTTACGACTACACACTGCGGTACGTAGCGATGATGAGGTGCATAAGACAGCAATACTCGCTGACGACTTCCCCATCTCTCATCCAATCTAGAAAACCCGGTTTGACACAAATCAAGACAAGCACTACAGAGTAACACGATCAACCTATTGCACACATGAAAAATCATATAATTCTTCCATAAAACTATCAAGCCCAAAAAACATCAGTTCCAATTGTTAAAAGAAGGTTCAAAAGAGGAATGATTGTTGGAAACTCAAGTAGCAAAAAATGGGATTAACATTGAGACCACGCTTGTCTTTTCTTTGTACATCTGGACACATATTTTCAAAATACAAAGTTTATTCTTTTCTACAGATTAGATTGAAACTACTAAAGAAGTTTCTCAAACTTAATCAAAGTGTTTTATTCTGAAATGTAAGGTTAGTTTTAACGACGCAAGCAAATTTCCTGCTTGGACTACGAGTTGAATGAGCTTGTCGCGAAGATCCTTTTGCAGAAAAAAGTGGTTTACCCCCAGAGAGCATTTTACCAAAGACTTGTGTCCAAGTTTTAACGACTGTTAAAATAGATTTACTTCCTTTAACTTATACAAACGTTTTCCAGACTCCGAAAAGAAATTTAGGACCAAAATCTAAACCTTCTACATCAGAAACTACGGATGTCATTCGAGACTTTATGTCTTTTATATCGGAAAGATTTGTATTATTGCCAGGTGATTTTTCTAGTCTGTGACCTATAAAATTTTACGAGATACAGGGGCTTCACAGTCTTTATTACTTGAGGGTGTACTTCCCGTGTCAGAAACTATTGCTGATGGGGATAAAATCTTATTATGATGAGTAGAGCCGGGATGCATTGATGTGCCTTTGTATGTAATTAAACTCAATAATATCTAGCTCCTGGACCTGTCGTAGCGGGTGTTTGACCAATGTTACCGTTGGACGGCATCTCGTTGCTGCTAGGTAATGAGTTAGCAGGTGGGAAGATAATAGCCGAACCCATCGTTACTCATGAGATTTATTTTATGAATATCAAGAAGAAGTTCTGGAGGTATATCCTGCATAGGCCATGAGTTCAGAGATCTCCGAAAAAAATATATCCCAAAAAAGTAATAAAGTCAATTCTGACTTTGATCTGGGAACAAGAGTTTTGCAAATCTCAACGAAGATTTAAATAATCACAAGACATTATTTCGATTACAGTTTATCGGAGATCAGAAACTTCGAGAGAACGCTTTAACCGAAGAAGAAGCTGAACAATTTCTTTTATACCTATAATAGGACATCTTTATGAGAAAATGGTTAACTCCAGAGGCTTAGATGACAAAGAATGGAGGATTGTTCATCAAAAAGTAGTTCCTACTCTTTTCCGGAACGGAGGCCCGAACTTTACAAATGGTTCACCACTTTTAGGCCACTTAGGATTAAACAAGACTTATCACAAAATGACTTCAAAATTTTTGGCAAAAAATAAATAAAGATTTGTTTGATTACTGCAGATCATGTCATACTTGCCAGGTGTTTGGGAAGCACAATAAGTAGATACTAGCATATACTCTGCAACCCTTTCCAGCGTTTGAAGAACCTTTCAGTCGCATGCTAATAGACTGAGTTTTTCCTCTGCCAAAGACAAAATCAGGTCAACAAATACCTGGTGACAATCATGTGTGCGTCAACAAGGTTCCCAGAAGCTTTGCTCTATCAAGATTCCAAAGATCATTAAAGCCTTCAGGTTGTTTACACTGTTTGGTCTTCCGAAGTCTGCACAGTCTGACCAAGGAACCAACTTCAAGGCTGGACTATTCAAATAAGTGATGAGCCAATTGGATATAGAACACTGCTTGTCGAGTGCATATCATCGTGAGTCACAGGGAGCACTTGAAGGATTCCATAAGACACTAAAGAACATGATGAGAATGTACTGCCTAGAAAAAGAGAAAGAATTGGATGAAGGAATCAACATGCTACTATTCGCCGCAAGTGAAGCATTTCAATAATCACTTGGATTCAGCCCCTCTGAGCCAGCGTTTGGCCTTACGGTTTGCAGCCCCATTTAACTTTTCAAAGATACGTGGATATCATCAACACCCTATGAATGATTTTTGTACTATCTCTTAAAGTTCAAAACTAAATTATGATGCCGTTAATTTGGCACAATCTCATTTTAAACAATCCAAATCATAAATGCAAGTTTGATATGACAAAACGTCCACATTCAGACAGTTTGCTTCAAAGGGACGAGTTGCGGGTACTTTCGCCGATACCAGACAAGGCACAACAAGGTCAATATTTGGGTCCTGATGAAGCTGAGTCCAATGTTAATGACTTAAATGACATTTTGTTAACACCAGATCGTAAAAGAAAGTAACAGTTGTGTCACATTTACACGTCAAAGGAGTACGTTAAAAGAAAAGGTGGTGATAATTGTGCGTACTCAGAAACTTAAGTTAACAAAATCTCAACTATAGCTTTAGTACTTAAAGAAAATGTGACTGAAAACTTTGATAGTGTCACAACAAAAAGTTGGTCATTGCAAACTCAAAACTTTAGAAATTCTAGCCAGCTTAGATAAGAAACTAGAGTATAATAATAACAATAATAATAATAATAAGTGGTCTTATATAGCGTGGTACCCCAGCCTAGTATGTGTCATTGTCAGAGAAAGTTGTTGTGAAATCTGTTATGGCAGCTTTTGTTTCACTTTTATCCGACCTGCCTAATAAAACCAACATTGATGTACATAATATTGACATTTGCAACGCAGTTCTTGACAAGCAATAACCCTTTAGGGTAAATTTAAAAAAAAAAAAATTGAAATAATCTGGTCTGAAATTAAGTACGCACTTTAAAATGATATAATTGAACCAAACTGTAGTACCTGAAGTTCACCATGCATTTTAGTCTCAAAGACGGACAAAGCTCATAGCTTTTGCACTGATTTCAGGAAAGTGAATTCAGTTACAAAATCTGATTCTTTCCAAATCCAAGGAGAGACGATCTTATCGATCGAATAGACGATGTCAATTATGTGAACAAGATAGACTTAATATCAGGTTATTGTCAGGGTACTCCATATGACAGATCAAAAGAAATATCTGCTTCTGTACTCAAGGTGCTTAATAAGTATCGATACAACCATTTCGTGATATACTTTTACTACAAGTCACGCGCACTTTAGGAAATCTGTCTTCAGATCTGATGAATCTGTCTTCAGATCTGATGAATCTGTCTTCAGATCTGATGAATCTGTCTTCAGATCTGATGAATCTGTCTTCAGATCTGATGAATCTGTCTTCAGATCTGATGAATCTGTCTTCAGATCTGATGTTCATCTATTACATGTTGCCTAGCGGCTACTCTAAGAGACAAAGAATGAATAAATCAACTTGAACAAAGTTCCCGTCGTTTTTGTAAAAAAATATAATTAAAAAAAACAAAAACATTTTATTAAAAAACTAAAATATGCTTTTAAAACATATATGACTGATTTTGAAGGTAAGTGAATCCCACCAGCCCCCCCCCCCACATTTGCAATTTTAATGTAATATAGCCTCAAAAACACAAACACACATACACAAAGTTACCCATACACAAACACAAAAATGATTAAAAAATAGATTTAAAATTATAAATAGTAAGTTATTAGTATAAATTAAAGGACTGCCTACAAAAAAACAAAAAAAAAATGATTGAAATAGCAAATCGAGGTATGGGGAGGCCTGAATATCTCCTGTTCTCTAATTCAAGCTTGCACATACCTCGTTTTTCTATTTCATTCAAGTTAGTAGTAATGGCTATACAAATTACTCAAGGTGTGTTTGTGAAGTTGTGGACAATATAGAGTTATTAACATTGTGTTTATTTTTCTCTCACTGTTACATTAACATTTATTAACTATTTATATTTTTTTAATATGTGTGTTTTGTTTTTTGTTTTCTTTTCTTTCAGCGTCTTTGTTTGCGTTTCGTTCCCCAACTCGCAGTTGTTACGATGGAGGTGTGGATCTCATTTTTGTAATGACGAAATACGTACTGTTTGAGACATATATACCCATCATTGGCTACTTTGCGGAGAGAGAACCCAACTCTACCGGAGTTCTTCAATTTGCCGTCGTGGATGAAGCAGAGTGCAGGTTTCTAATAGATTTTACGATCTATTCATCTTTGGAACAATTGGAAAGTGTAGAGCAATACTTATTTCCGGCTAATGGGAAACCGACGTGTGACGTGTTTCCGTTTTTGACGACGCACATTGACAAAAGTGTGGGGAAAAAAACGTTTTTAATTTGGTCAGGTGTGTTTCAAAGCTCACATGGTTTCATCCACAAGTTTCAAAATCTTAATGAGCCGTTTTCCTTTCTCTATCATATATATATATTTGTATATGGTTATGATCCTAGATTAAATTTTTACAAAGCACAACGAAATATTCATTATCATAGGCGAGGTGATGACGTTGAACTCATCGGTGCTAAATTTTGTCGATTATGTCCACAAGGATGGATTTCTTTTACAAGTGCACAGAAGCCTCATGTTTCCTCGTGCTATCTTTTAGGTGTGATGAATTCATCAATCAGCTGGATTCAAGCGAGAAACGAATGCGCAGGTAAAGATTCTTTATTAGTTTCGTTTGAGACGTATGAGGAGCTGGAGTATGTTTTAAATGCTTTACCATGGCACAAAGAGCAAACTTTGGAGGATAAACTCGTATATATTGGTTTGATAAGTAAACGAGACGGTGCAGTGAATGCCTATAGATGGACTACAAGGGGGCCATTCACTCTTCCCTTGAAATACCGAGAGAAACTCGTTGGAAATTATGATCTTCAAATGTGTATTATTTTAAAATGTGTGATTGACAATAACAGGCTTGGTAAAAATAGTACTTCAACACCGTGCAATAAACGAAATATTGAGTTACTAACGATAAGTTGCCTGAAAGGAAGAACAAATATGTTCATATGTGAGCTTGAAATGGCTAGAGAGTTTAAAGAGGAAGACGACAGAATCAAGATCCCTTCATTGGAAACATATATAAATAATACGGAATTTGTAAAAATTAGAAATAACTTTGTGTCTGTGTCAAGTAGGGAACACGTCAACCCGGATTTTAAGTTCGATTGTGGTGACAATTTACAGCCTGTGCCATACAGCACTGTTTGTGACAAGGTTTTCGATTGTGACAATGGAAGGGACGAGGAGAATTGCTATGAAAAGTCGCAAATAAAAACTTATGAAGATCGCATTTATAGGTGTCTTACATCTGAAAATGATTGGTTTGGAATTACACGCTCTAGGATGTGTGATGGCGTCATTGACTGTGAAGAAGGACAGGACGAACGGGGATGTGAAGATGAGGAGCCTAATATATGTTCAGATGGAACATTGTTACCGATTGGCTGGCTTAGAGGAAAGAAGGATGCTACATGTTTTTTGTGCAACGAATGTAACAACACACATTTCAAAATGGCTTTTAAGAATAAAGACACTGACCAATGCGCCTTTCCGCTTGAACTAACATATGGCGTTACCATTTGTGATGACACTCCTTCAAAAAAGGATGAAAACGTCAGTCACTGTGAAAACAAGTTACATAATAAAAGATGGACACCATCTTGTTTATATATTCGTCGTTCAACAGGTGTTTCCATGGGATGTCCCGATATGTCCCACTTACAAGACTGTCAACACCACATATGCCCTGATGATTTTATAAAGTGCCCCCATGACTACTGTATTCCAGTTTATTATATAAATGACGGAACTGTGGACTGTAGATATGGGGAGGACGAAACACAAACCATTAATCTGAGCAATCTTAATGGTCGCGGGTATTTTAAGTGTAACTCTGGCACCAACTTTCTGCACCCCAGAAATATCTGTGATGGTGAGAAACAATGTTTGGATGGCGAGGATGAACTAAATTGTGATGCAGTTTGCCCTGAAGGATTTAAGTGTGAAGGAGGTGTCGCCTTTTCCACTAATGCCAAAACATTTTTTGCAGAACCTTTAAAGAAAAATTACTACATCAACGTAAACAATTCTGAAGTAACAGGTGTTTATGTCACATATTTAGATGCTGTATTTAAACTAGTGTTGTCAAACTGTAACATTTTCGACCTGCCGCCCGGGCGTGTACCATCGCCAAATTACAACTTGTACTATTTAGATATAAGTTATAACAATATTTTGTTATTCGAAGATGAAAGCACTTTAAATGAATTTCCTAACTTACGCTTTTTAAATCTTTCCCGCAACAATGACCTTCACACTTTTCAGCTCGACCAAAGCGGACCCAAAAGGTTAAACACTCTTGATCTTTCTTACACGAAAATATCAGTTTTAAATTTACCCTTAAATGATAAAAATTATCCAATGAAGTATTTGTGTTTATACAAAACTCGAATAATAAATTTGGGCTGGCTGCAGAACATTAAGTACGTTGAAAATTTAGACATACGAGACACACATATAAAAAATAATGTTTTGAGTCCCGATGATCTCTCTAACATCTCCATTAAAGTCTCGCTCCAGACAGACACGTTTAAACTCTGCTGCCCTAGTTATCGTGGCCCGGGTGTACCCAAACAGGTCTGCATTTCCCCAGCCGACGCCATCTCTTCCTGTAAAGACCTACTCAGTGACATACTTAAACGAGCGCTGTTATGGATGGTCGCCACCATTGCATTTGTTGGAAACATGGCAGTCATATATTACCGTGTATTTCACGACAGGGGTGTCTTTAAAAAAGCATACGGCGTGTTTGTCACCAACTTAGGCGTATCTGACTTGCTCATGGGTACATACTTGATCTTGATAGCCTTAGTGGATGTGCATTATCGAGATGTTTATGTTGTAAATGAGGCATATTGGAGGCACAGTGACCTGTGTAAGGCAGCCGGGTTTCTATCGACCTTATCCAGTGAGACATCAACATTCTTTATATTTTTGATAACTGTGGACAGATTTTTGGTGATGCGATATCCATTTGGCAATCATGGGTTTAAAAAATGGAGCATTGCCTTAGTCATCATTTCAACATGGTGCGCGGGGATCATCATGGCATCGCTGCCATTAACGTTTGAGTCTTGGGAACTGTACTCATCAAATGGACTCTGCTTGGGCCTTCCCCTGAACGTGTCTCGCCTCGATGGTTGGCCGTACTCTTTTGCAATCTTCATTGTCCTTAATCTTTGCATGTTTCTATTAATTGCTCTTGGTCAGGTGGCCATCTTTCGATCCATGTCCAGTTCTCGTGAACATTTGACAAATTCGCATGCTACTGAAAGACGTTTACAGGACGTGTCTGTAGCCAAAAAACTGTCCCTAGTCGTCTTGTCAAACTTCCTCTGCTGGTTTCCTATCTGTGTCATTGGGTTGCGCTCTAAGTTTGGTGTGGAGCCAAGTCCTGACACAGTTGCCTGGCTTTTGGTGCTTGTCCTCCCAGTGAATGCAGCCGTGAATCCAATGATTTATACCATCCCGGCTGTGTACAACAAATGGCAGGAATTTAAACAGGCTGGTTATCATTTCACTAGACGTCCTAATATTGCAAGGGCGTAAGGAAAATATGAAAGCTTGTGAAATATTATATTTGTTGTTGTTTTGTACGTTTACCGAGGTTTTCTTTTATTTTCGGGTTATAACATATAACATATAACCATATAAAATATAACATATAACATATAACATATAACATATAACATATAACATATAACATATAACATATAACATATAACATATAACATATAGCCATATAACATATAACCATATAACATATAACCATATTCTTTTACTTTAAAAAACTAAAGAAATTCATTGTTATACATTGATTGTTTTAATATGAATTAACACACATAAAAAAACTAAATTTTATTTCTAGGTTTCTTTCTAAAACGGTGGTTTGCTTATTTATGCCTTAAAAGTGCTTTTCACACTCGATCATTATGTAGAAGATAATTATTTGCTATGTATATCTTATGTGGTTTATATTTATATTGTAACTATTAATATTGGAATTGTACCTTTCTATAGACATTACAATCTTTGATAAATATTTTATATATTAAATGTTCAATTTTTTATTGATGTGTTTGATTGGTGATGTAAATGATATTTTTTAAGAAAATGTATTATGTAATGTGTTTTTAATTATGTATTTAATATATCCGAGAAAAATTTAAAACAGCTTTAGATGTTTTCATTCTTAGAGTACCACAAAAATATGAATTAACTAACATATAATTTAATATAGAACGTGTATATCTATCACACCTAATCGGTTTAATTGATTTTCGCTGCACTTTCAATGGACGTTTCTATATAATATTTTGTAAATTTAAATTTGAAAAAAACTCAAACTAGAATTTGCCATAAATAAATTTTGTTTATTAAGTATAATTTTTGTATGTATTTTCTATTTCTAATGCATGGTCTTTAACAAGGGGTGAGGAAGGAAGTGCCATGGGTGTGAGGAAAGACCAAAAATATAAGTTAATTTATAATCTCATTATTATGACAATTGTATTGTTAAAATTGCTAAAAATAAGGTTTACAGTCGTGTTAAACGTCTTGGAATTATTTTAAAAAAAACAAGAGGGATAGGTTAAAAACCCACCTATTAATGCAAATGATGAAATAATACACTAGTAACAAATTTCATCAATTTTTTTTAAAAGCATTCTTACTGAAATATTCTATTAAATGTTTGTAGTCTATGTCAGGGGTCTCAAACTAAAATCATCCGGGGCCGCAGGAGGTAGAGTCTGAGAGAGACTGGGCCTCATCAAGTATTTACAACAAAAAAACGATTAAAAATTCATTAAAGTACAACTGTAACAATCTGTTAAAACTAGGCTTCACTTACTTCTTCCTACCCCTGTTTTCCCAGAGACCTGACAGTACTTCTTCTTACACAGAAGAGCATAATTTTGTTTGACTGAGGAAGCAACTGAGATCCTTAGTATAGCTTGAAGATGCTCATCAAAAAGTTCGGCCCTTAAATTTTATTTGTTAAAGTTTATAGTGTAAAAGAGCTTTTAACGCAGATAGGTACTCCCAAAAAAAGACACATGATCCACTTTAACAAACTCGAATTCTAAGAGAAGGTGGAGAGCAATTATCTCCTAAATTGTGAATGGTTGTCTCTTTTTCCATTCACCTACCTGAACTTAGATAGCACTGAAGATCAATCAACTCCATTTAAAGCGCCTAAAAAATAATGGGAGGGGGGTTGGCAACTTTCACAAGAGGAAGTCTCAGCAAAGAGTTGAACATTGGCGCTGTGTGTTTTGAAGTCTAAATGCATGTTATCACATTCTTCCTACCGATTTGCAATATCATCAGTGTCTAAATGCATGTTATCACATTCTTCCTACCGATTTGCAATATCATCAGTGTCTAAATGCATGTTATCAAATTCTTCCTACCGATTTGCAATATCATCAGTGTCTAAATGCATGTTATCACATTCTTCTGACCGATTTGCAATATCATCAGTGTCTAAATGCATGTTATCACATTCTTCCTACCGATTTGCAATATCATCAGTGTCTAAATGCATGTTATCACATTCTTCCTACCGATTTGCAATATCATCAGTATCTAAATGCATGTTATCACATTCTTCCTACCGACTTGCAATATCATCAGTATCTAAATGCATGTTATCACATTCTTCCTACCGATTTGCAATATCATCAGTATCTAAATGCATGTTATCACATTCTTCCTACCGATTTGCAATATCATCAGTATCTAAATGCATGTTATCACATTCTTCCTACCGACTTGCAATATCATCAGTGTCTAAATGCATGTTATCACATTCTTCCTACCGACTTGCAATATCATCAGTGTCTAAATGCATGTTATCACATTCTTCCTACCGATTTGCAATATCATCAGTGTCTAAATGCATGTTATCACATTCTTCCTACCGATTTGCAATATCATCAGTGTCTAAATGCATGTTATCACATTCTTCTTACCGATTTGCAATATCATCAGTGTCTAAATGCATGTTATCACATTCTTCTTACCGATTTGCAATATCATCAGTGTCTAAATGCATGTTATCACATTCTTCTTACCGATTTGCAATATCATCAGTGTCTAAATGCATGTTATCACATTCTTCTTACCGATTTGCAATATCATCAGTGTCTAAATGCATGTTATCACATTCTTCTTACCGATTTGCAATATCATCAGTGTCTAAATGCATGTTATCACATTCTTCTTACCGATTTGCAATATCATCAGTGTCTAAATGCATGTTATCACATTCTTCTTACCGATTTGCAATATCATCAGTGTCTAAATGCATGTTATCACATTCTTCTTACCGATTTGCAATATCATCAGTGTCTAAATGCATGTTATCACATTCTTCTTACCGATTTGCAATATCATCAGTGTCTAAATGCATGTTATCACATTCTTCTTACCGATTTGCAATATCATCAGTGTCTAAATGCATGTTATCACATTCTTCTTACCGATTTGCAATATCATCAGTGTCTAAATGCATGTTATCACATTCTTCCTACCGATTTGCAATATCATCAGTGTCTAAATGCATGTTATCACATTCTTCTTACCGATTTGCAATATCATCAGTGTCTAAATGCATTTTATCACATTCTTCTTACCGATTTGCAATATCATCAGTGTCTAAATGCATGTTATCACATTCTTCTGACCGATTTGCAATATCATCACTGTCTAAATGCATGTTATCACATTCTTCCTACCGATTTGCAATATCATCAGTGTCTAAATGCATGTTATCACATTTTTCCTACCGATTTGCAATATCATCAGTGTCTAAATGCATGTTATCACATTCTTCCTACCGATTTGCAATATCATCAGTGTCTAAATGCATGTTATCACATTCTTCCTACCGACTTGCAATATCATCAGTGTCTAAATGCATGTTATCACATTCTTCTGACCGATTTGCAATATCATCAGTGTCTAAATGCATGTTATCACATTCTTCTGACCGATTTGCAATATCATCAGTGTCTAAATGCATGTTATCACATTCTTCTTACCGATTTGCAATATCATCAGTGTCTAAATGCATGTTATCACATTCTTCTTACCGATTTGCAATATCATCAGTGTCTAAATGCATGTTATCACATTCTTCTTACCGATTTGCAATATCATCAGTGTCTAAATGCATGTTATCACATTCTTCTTACCGATTTGCAATATCATCAGTGTCTAAATGCATGTTATCACATTCTTCTTACCGATTTGCAATATCATCAGTGTCTAAATGCATGTTATCACATTCTTCTTACCGATTTGCAATATCATCAGTGTCTAAATGCATGTTATCACATTCTTCTTACCGATTTGCAATATCATCAGTGTCTAAATGCATGTTATCACATTCTTCTTACCGATTTGCAATATCATCAGTGTCTAAATGCATGTTATCACATTCTTCTTACCGATTTGCAATATCATCAGTGTCTAAATGCATGTTATCACATTCTTCTTACCGATTTGCAATATCATCAGTGTCTAAATGCATGTTATCACATTCTTCTTACCGATTTGCAATATCATCAGTGTCTAAATGCATGTTATCACATTCTTCTTACCGATTTGCAATATCATCAGTGTCTAAATGCATGTTATCACATTCTTCTTACCGATTTGCAATATCATCAGTGTCTAAATGCATGTTATCACATTCTTCTTACCGATTTGCAATATCATCAGTGTCTAAATGCATGTTATCACATTCTTCTTACCGATTTGCAATATCATCAGTGTCTAAATGCATGTTATCACATTCTTCCTACCGATTTGCAATATCATCAGTGTCTAAATGCATGTTATCACATTCTTCTGACCGATTTGCAATATCATCAGTGTCTAAATGCATGTTATCACATTCTTCTGACCGATTTGCAATATCATCAGTGTCTAAATGCATGTTATCACATTCTTCCTACCGATTTGCAATATCATCAGTATACGCATTACTGAATGGTTTTCCAGTGTCAAAGTACTTGACATGTTGGGGAATGTTAGAGGTTTCTCCGAGAACCATAACACAGCTTTTGTGCCAAAGACACTGATATTGTCATAGGCAACCCTTGAAAGATGACCCTGGTTTTGTAATTTTTTTTTTTGGAGTACTTTCAGCTTCTGTGTAATGTCAACAAGAAGTCCATGAGCTATTTTGGATCATTTAGTACAGGAACAACAACCCCATGAAAGCTTTGAGGGCTAAAATGTATTCAAAGAGAAAGCATGAGCTGGAATTATTGATGCAAAAGAATATATAATATTGTAGGGATAAATATTTTTTTATCGTAGAAATGGCCTCTTTGACTAGCCCTATTTTGAAAGTCGCCAGGCTGACATGCTGGTAATTTTCTTCACGAGCTTTAAATTGAATAGGGAATCTTTGACTGCTCGGTTAACGCACATGTGTGTATGCTTTATCAACGATCTGACTTTTGAAACTTTCTCAAAATGTCACTTTGGCCATGTTTGTCTCATAAAGTGCTGTAAAATAAAAATTAGAGTACAATTTTTAAACGGTTTTTTAAAATCAACTTCGAAATAATCTGTACAAACATAAGAAAAATCAGAATTAAACTAGTCGGTTAGATTCAACAGAAACCATCGGGGAGGGTCACGTCATAGTAACACTGAACTTTGCCGTCATATGCCGGCCGCAAATGACCTGCAGCCAGTTCTCTGGTGATAATAGGATGTGTCCTTTATAAATTATTTTCAAATGTAAATTATCTGCAAAATAAAATATCTTCTGCTTTTTAATTTTTTTTTACAAATATTTTTTTTCTGTCACGCAACTGAGCCACTTTTTAATAGAGAATGTTTTTAACCAGTCACATGATTTAGAAAATACATTTTTGACAAATACGTTTTCCTCTTCAAAATGTTTTAACTTGTTTGCATTACAACAATATCCGTTAACTCAAAATTCAGATTTTAAATACATTTAAAAAAAAATAAACACCATAAATTCATGTTATATAATAAATGTTCAAAACACAGTGATTTTTTAGGAGATTTTAATGCACCTATTTCTAAATTTAAAAAAAATAAAATAATAAATGCATTTGTTTTTTTGGTGAGGGGAATGATTCATGTTATAATGAAAATAACTAAAATTGTAGCTTAACATAATTTTAAATTAATTTTTGATTTAGTTTTTGTTATAAAAAACATTAATTTATGAACATTTTATTGAAAATTGGAAATTTCCGAAATACCCTGTTATCGGAAAATTATTATTTAGAGTTAATTCAGAGAAATTCTAAATATAGTATGTGGATATACAAATTAATGTTAGAGGGAACAGTATAATGTATTTTTTTCAGTTCACTACAATAGTATGCATGGGCGCCCGCAAAGGGGGGTGGGGCACATTGATTACATTTTTTCTTAGACACAATAGAAACATTTATTAAAGTAAAGAGAAAATAAAGATAAAGTAACTAAGCGATGCTAATCTCGTTTTACTCGATAATTATTTTTATATTTTCTATATTAATTATTTTATGTATCACTGTATGTTGTGATCCAAAAGTTGTTCTGAACATAAGTATTTTTATTATGTATTTTTTAAGGCGAATATGTTAAAGTTCATTGTTTAAGAGTAGTCGACCGTTAACCAGGTACAGTGTAAACTTGTCAAAATGTTGATCTTTACATGGGAAAATATTCAAATATTGTTACTTTTATTTTAAATCACTATGTGTTAGCAGTAAAGAAAGTATTTGAAAAATCTAAATTATCTATTTTAATTTCGTTGTAAATTTAGTTGTATGAGCTACATGTGAAATGAGTTGTAATAATTATAAATGCCTTGACTACTGTTGTTAGATCCAAGTGTGCTTATTTACTTTTAGTAAATTAAGATGAATATTCAATAACTAGGGATTGTACAATGTCTTGATTGCGACTTTCTAAAGTAGGTCTTAAGGATACCTTTGAGGAAGTGCTCTGAAATCATTTGTTTTATTGCACAGTCTTATGTTTGAATAATTAATGAGGTTGTTTGCACACACAACGGTTAAAGTTATTTTGTGAGCCTTTCATAATCTAATTATTGTGATTATTTTCCTTTAGTTATAATTACTAAGCTTTTTATAATGTAAATTAACATAATTTATTTCGTTTATTATGTTATATTATTTTAAAGTGTTTAGTTTCTTAACTTGTATTTATTTTATTTTCTACCAGGTCTATGGAGACTGGTTGGGTTTTAGATTTAGTTTAAGTTTTAATCTAGTTTTAGTTTTAATCTAGTTTAAGTTTTAATCTAGTTTAAGTTTTAATCTAGTTTTAGTTTTAATCTAGTTTTAGTTTTAATCTAGTTTTAGTTTTAATCTAGTTTTAGTTTTAATCTAGTTTTAGTTTTAATCTAGTTTTAGTTTTAATCTAGTTTAAGTTTTAATCTAGTTTTAGTTTTAATCTAGTTTAAGTTTTAATCTAGTTTTAGTTTTAATCTAGTTTTAGTTTTAATATAGTTTTAGTTTTAATCTAGTTTTAGTTTTAATCTAGTTTTAGTTTTAATCTAGTTTTAGTTTTAATCTAGTTTTAGTTTTAATCTAGTTTTAGTTTTAATCTAGTTTAAGTTTTAATCTAGTTTTAGTTTTAATCTAGTTTAAGTTTTAATCTAGTTTTAGTTTTAATCTAGTTTTAGTTTTAATATAGTTTTAGTTTTAATCTAGTTTTAGTTTTAATCTAGTTTTAGTTTTAATCTAGTTTTAGTTTTAATCTAGTTTTAGTTTTAATCTAGTTTTAGTTTTAATCTAGTTTAAGTTTTAATCTAGTTTTAGTTTTAATCTAGTTTTAGTTTTAATCTAGTTTTAGTTTTAATCTAGTTTTAGTTTTAATCTAGTTTTAGTTTTAATCTAGTTTTAGTTTTAATCTAGTTTTAGTTTTAATCTAGTTTTAGTTTTAATCTAGTTTAAGTTTTAATCTAGTTTTAGTTTTAATCTAGTTTTAGTTTTAATCTAGTTTAAGTTTTAATCTAGTTTTAGTTTTAATCTAGTTTTAGTTTTAATCTAGTTTTAGTTTTAATCTAGTTTTAGTTTTAATCTAGTTTTAGTTTTAATTTAGTTTTAGTTTTAATCTAGTTTTAGTTTTAATCTAGTTTAAGTTTTAATCTAGTTTTAGTTTTAATCTAGTTTTAGTTTTAATCTACTTTTAGTTTTAATCTAGTTTTAGTTTTAATCTAGTTTTAGTTTTAATCTAGTTATGTTTTTTTAGTGTGTGTATTGTTATGGGTTTCTTTTGTGTGTTTTATTAGGATTTTCAATTTAGTTTTAATGCCTTTTATTTTAGGGTGGTTATTGTTTATGGTCGAGTTGAATACATTTGGACGTGTTATGTAGTGTTTGTTTACATAGTAGTTGGTTCTTTTTAAAAGCTTAGTTCCTAGTTTAATTTTTTTTAAACTTTGGGTAATTCCTAAGGTAGCACCACCATGTTAGGTAATTAGGACCTAGATATAGCCCTTTACATTTTTGAGGACCTCACCCGTCACATGATTTTGAAGGCGACATGTCTGGAAGTGGAAAACATTGTCTCAGGGAATCCTTGGCTGACCCAGTCTACTCCATGGTTATCATACTCACCTAGGTTAAACCTTGGCTGACCCAGTCTACTCCATGGTTATCATATTCACCTAGGTTAAACCTTGGCTGACCCAGTCTACTCCATGGTTATCATACTCAACTGGGTTAAACCTTGGCTGACCCAGTACACTCCATGGTTATCATATTCACCAGGGTTAAACCTTGGCTGACCCAGTCTACTCCATGGTTATCATACTCACCTAGGTTAAACCTTGGCTGACCCAGTCTACTCCATGGTTATCATATTCACCTAGGTTAAAAGGTGCTTTTTGCATTTTCTGTGTTTTATTTTCGCAACCAGTTCAAAGAGCAATTCAAGGTGCCTTCATTACTACTCATTGGACAAAGTACAAAGATTTTAATGAATTTGCCAGAAACCATATCAGCTCAGCATGGCATCGTGGGTCTCAACAAGATGCTCAACACTTCGCGTCAACCATTAGAGATCCAAATAAGGTTATTATTTGACAGATAGATAATTCAGTAAAACGAACTATTGAAGAATACAGAAAGAATCTGTATCCTATTATTTCAACAATATTATTTTTCGGAACAAATGATTAGGCAATTTGTGGGAAAGATAGCACCAAAGGAAATGTCGAACGACTTTATGCGTATCGAATTGAGGGAGGGGACAGTATTTAAAAAAAATTGATACAGCTTCTGAAAATGCACGTTACACATCACACTGAACGCAGAATGATTTGATCAACTTGTCTGAACAAACTCTCCGAGAAGACATTATAAAAGCTGCCAAAAATTGCTGTTGGATTCTCGGTCATAGCCGATGAAACAGCAGATATCTCAGGAACAGAAAAGTTGTCACTGTGAGTCCGGTTTGTAGATACGTCTAGTGAGAACGCTATGATTTGTGAGGAGTTCTTTGGGTTTTCTCCAGTGAAAGATATGGACGCCGCCACGATATTTGATTGTATTATTCAACATTGCAAAACATTTGGTCTTCTCCTTAATAATCTGCTGGGTCAAGGTTATGATGGGTGCTCGACAAATGGCCGGAAAAGAAAATGGTGTTCAGACAAAAATTCGAAGTATTTACCCCAAGGCTGCCTTTGTTCACTGTGCCTGGCATAGACTGAATCTCGTAGTAAATGATCTTAATAATGTTGCAGTGATACGAAATACTATTGGTACTATCAAAGCAATTATTACATTTTTTGCGAAAGGCCAAAAAGGAGATTCTCTTTCTCTAATATTCCTCTTTTGTGTGAGACAGGATGGTAAAGCAAGTATAAAAGTAATCAAATTTTTTCTAGTAAATTTGAAGATATATATTGTCAATTGGAAGAATTTTCATTGCATGCAAGTGGAAATACACGAAAGGCTGCACATCAGTTATATTGTTCATCAAAGTACAGCACGTTTTTATTTTGTCTCAATATTATTTCGCAGTACTCTACCATACTGGAACCAGTTATTCAGGCTCTTCAAGCTGTTCAAGTTGATCTTCGCGAAGTCCAACTGCAAGTTCAAAACCTGCTCAGTTTAGTAACACTTCAGCGAGGTGATTACGATAACTATTTCAGGGATATTTTTGAGAAAACAGTACAACTCGCACAGAAGGTGGATATTGAACTGCTTATCCCAAGACAGTGTGGAAGACAAAAGCCTCGAAGTAATCCGGGAAACATAAGTGTTGAAGAGTACTTTAACCAAACAGTTTACATTCCATACTTAGAGTCGATTTTGTGAAGCCAACAGTGCACAATTTAACTTAGCGTTGCTACATCCTTCGAAATTGCGCAAACTGAATCGTCAACAGTTTAAGGATACAATATCTACTATTTATCAAGTATACCACATTGATAATTTTGAAAGTTAAGCCTTGAGATGGTTTGATTTTTTGGAAAACGCGAGAATACAAAAGTAGCCAAGATTTCATCGACTTTTTACCTTTTACAAAGTTTTATCCGGCTGTCAGGCATGCCTTACTAGTTTTGCTAACATTACCAGCAACAACATGTACAGTAAAGCGATCGTTCAGCACATTACGTCGTGTAAAAACATGGCTTAGATCTACAATGTCAGATGAACGTCTGTCTGTGTTGTGCATGTTAAGCGTACACAGAGACAAAGTGAACTGCAACAAAAAAGACTTTATGGACAAAATTGTAGGTATGTTTGGTAGCGACAACAGACGACTCCAGTTCTTGTGCGACAGCAGACGACTCCAGTTATTGTTTAAAGATTACATTTTATTTTAAAATTATATTGTAATATTTTTTGTTATATGCATATATTGTGTGAATAAAAAAATTTTTGCTACAGTATGCCCTTCATTACTACAGTGTCCTGTCCGTTCGTTCACCATACAAATACGCTACAGTAAATTAAAACTACATTAAAACATTACAAAAATTTTTATCCCCCCACCCCTAGAAAATTTTCTGCGGGCGCCCATGATAGTATGCAAATTCAAGGATAGTCAGTTTGACACAAACGTATACAATTAAAAGGATATTCAGTTTGATAAAATTGTATACAAATACCAGTATGTTCATTTTGGCACAATGGTCTGAAAATATTAGGAGCGCTACTTCGGTACCGTAGTATTTAAATAACAGGATGATCAGTTTGGTAAAATAACATACAGGATCAACAGTGTACGATGTACAATGATATACTAATACCAGATGGATTGGACTGCTTCATTCAAGACGTTTGACGATTACACACACACAAAAAACTACCAAAAAAAAATGTTTTTGCCTCAGGTCATTGACTTTTGATTTAGTTAACACCCACGTTTATTTCTGTTAATGATTTTTTAAAAATTTAATAAAAGCATAAGTCACCATTATCTCTTATTAGTGTAAGGAGAGGTCATTAATATGCCTTTTGATTATATATTTAATTGCATTTCTGTATTTAAAGACTCTAAAAGCTTTGTATTATTTCTTGATGAGGCTTTTTAGCACTTTCAAATAAAAGTTTTATTATATATGAAACGCTTTTGTTAAATGACAGATCTGTTAAATGGTATTCATGCTGAAGTGAGCTCACAATAAGAACATTTTAAAAAAAAGGAAAATGAATATAATTTATAAAAAAAATCTTTGAAATATATTTTCTTTCAAAAGACGAGTTTAAACAATAAGTCTTTTGTTGTGGGTTGCAATTTGAGGGATGTGAAGAACATTTTTTTAAATGTTGACAAAAGAAGGTTTGAAAAAACAAATATAAAACAAACAACGGAAGCCGAAATGGTTCCGGGTAATGTGACTTAGCTCTTAACTCACTTATAAAATGAGAAGAGGAATTTAGTCGTCATTTCAACATGGGATCGGGTTATTCTTTTAACCACCTTCTGCTATTGAACCGTCAGTGACCACGCTCACTCCCTATATCAATCTAACAAGTCTCGTTCACTGAGTTGAGACCTTTCGGGTCAGCACGAAATAGGTCGGGTCAACCGAGTGAGTGGGTGGACTTGGACTACACAGTTAGATGCCCCCCCCCAAAAAAAAAAACAACAAAAAAACAACAACAACAAAAAAAAGAAGAAAGTCTTAAAAGACATACAACACTATCACACCTAATTAGGGAATCTCAACTAAATCAATTGTAGGAAATAAAAGATATAGTAA
Source organism: Lymnaea stagnalis (assembly GCA_964033795.1). Lineage (NCBI taxonomy): Eukaryota > Metazoa > Mollusca > Gastropoda > Lymnaeidae > Lymnaea > Lymnaea stagnalis. The sequence goes on along the minus strand of CAXITT010000344.1, from coordinate 349,495 downwards.
TCTACACATTCCACTATCAAATTTAATATTTTATATAGTTTAATAAAAATAATAAAGTTTATTTGAAAATCACGCGTCATCTCCAAAGGCACGAAGCGCGGTACATAGTCTAGTATATTAAAAGAGAAATGAAACAACCTATAAAATGACACATTCAAATACAAAATGCAGCATTGCAAAAACTATATACGAGAATACCTATTTTAAGTCTTTCATACCTAACAACCATCAATGACACAGGCCAATACACATCCACAAGATAAAAGCTAGATAGACAACAACACCATCACAGCAGGTGTTCGCGAAATAGATATGTCTTCAAATCTGTTTTGAAAGACTCCAGGGACTGGCTGTTCCTAAGAGCAACAGGAAGAGTGTTCCAAATAGTTTGATGCATTACTTAACAAAAAAAATAAATCTGTTGATTTTAAAAAAATCGTTCTTTTTTATATAAATAAAAGTATTGCATTCAAGCCTAGCAAATGAATGAAATAGCAAAACAAAGCGTGTAGAAGTTGTTTACTGTGCTCTGTTATTTGTGACCTTTTCATTTCTACTTTTAGCTGAAGAGAGCATAACGCCGAAACGTCCTTATCTTTTTGTCCTGTTCTCTAAATCAAAACTCCACATACCTCGTTTTTGCTATTTCATTCTTTTTTATCAAGTTTAATGCATTGCAAAACTTCTAAGGTAATATCATATATATATTATTTAAGGCAATATTTTTTAAAAGGTATGCAATTCATAAAAGAAATTGACATAATACTACCCTTTATTTAACGTACCAAAATGTCAAAAAGTGCATATGTTTGTGTAATTTCACCGGTATGTCGTGGGAAATACAACTTAAACAATCTAATGGGTATACAAATGTTCTAAACAATGTCGAAGAACGCATTAAAATAAAATGCTTTTCAGCAAATAATCAGAGCACCAATTCAGAGATCACAGAAGCACAAAGTTCTGACAGGCATCAGCTGTTGGGTGGTAGAAGGTGTCCAACAGTAATTTCCCCGACGGAGACTTTAGTATCAAGGCGATGCTGTCGACCGCAGCCGATAAGGAAAGTCGTATATAACAGTGTTGCCATCATACGACATTGTTTCTTTTGACACAGGGTCCAATGGGAATATTTACGCTATGCCTTTTCCAGCGAGGGAACACGAACAGTCTCATGTATGTAATTATCAGTCATGTTTCTCCTGATTATGTAAATATATGTTTCATAAACATATTTCTGACCATTTTCAAACAATTTTTTCATTATTTTTTTTTTTAAATATATGTCATACTTGAAATAAATATTCTGGGTACCAAAATTAAAAACACAAAGTATTTTTAAATGTAAAAGTAATTTTTCTACCCTCCTGGGATAAATAATTAATGTATCTTCGGTTTACAAAATCTCAAAACGCTACCTTTGCAAAGTCAGAAATAGGTCTTAAGAGAAAAATGTAAACTGCTCACTCGATATAAATATCATACATCACAATTTCGGCTTTGAACTTGCTTTATCTTGATCTTAATAGAGGAAGTTTCCCTACACCACCCACCTACAAATACAATGATGATTTAGGGGCTCATCAAATATTGTTTCATTTTGAAATATAAAAGAAATATTTAACGAACTTTTGTTAATGTAGTATTCAATGGCTTAGCTTTAATCGTAACACTCTTGACATGTTTCAGGTAGTTTCAAATAATGGAATCCTTTTCTAGATTGGCAAATACATTTTGTATCTTTGTAGTACCTGCCGCCCATGGTTTGCCTTGTAAACGTTCTGGGTAGGGTGGGTGAATATACATGTGTTTTTGTTTTTTGGTTACAGGCTGTCCTGTATTTCTTAAATGCATTTTATTTTAATGTCATGATTATGTCTCTTTTGCTAATATATATTTTTATGAACAGCGCTGTGAGCCCAGCCCTAGAATGGGGTACCGCCCTATATAAGACAACTAATTATTATTATTATTATTATATATATATATATATATATATATATATATA
>CAXITT010000344.1:266895-341041 GCA_964033795.1 Lymnaea stagnalis | reverse complement strand
AAGTTGTTTGTTGATAGAACGTGGAGAGGTTTTGATGTGAATGAGGTTGGCAGGGTCCGAGTAGTGTAGAGTAGGTCTTGGTAAAGAATGAGTGACAAGTTGTTGTTGTTTTCGTCTACCACCACGGTGGGTGCGCTTCCGAGGCAGGCCTCGACCAATCAAAAGCTCTTTCAGTCGACACACGAGGTCAGCGGTCAGATGCGTACGCTTGGCATTCATTGACAAAAGACGATCACGTGTGTATGCAAGCACAGGTCGGTTACCGCCGTGGGGGCTGCGTGTGTCACTGACCGTAACGTCGACTTGACCGAGCGATGAGCGTGGTGCCGACAAAGATGGCCGACCGTGTAGGCGGTGAATCTCACTAACCTTTGCAACAAAGAAAATCCAAAACAACAAAAGTCCAAAGTTAGGAGGAACACAAAACATATCCGAATCAAAGTAGTGGTCCATGGTGGATATCCAGTACAGAAAAAACAATACAAAAATCGGTCATACACACATAAAATTGTTAACATGTCTAACATGAACAAGAAAATCTAGATACAAAAATTTTAAATGGCAACTGAAGGCACATAGCAGCCAGGAGGTCTTCGCACATGTGAAGTACTCCTAGTACTCTAAACATCATATTGAATTTTAGATTGTATCACAATGCCTCTTGTTCCATACGTTTTATCAAGCAAATTCAAGTACCGTCGGCGGGCCGGATGAACTGGCCTCGTCAGCGGGATCCACGGGTCGTAGTTTGATGACCGCCGGTATAGAGGGAATTTTAATAAAATACTTATCGGTTATGCATTGTATGTTGTTTAAAGAAATTTAAAAAATAAACTATTGTACGCAATTTCAAGAAATCAACTAATTTCACCAGTCACTCATTACGGATAACAAATTGATGCACCGCGCCCGGTCTCGTTGTGAAATGAGCGCGCCCGCAGGAAGGTTAATAATGTATTAGGTTGTGTCGAGACGATGCCAACTTATGTAGTCCACCCATTTCACTTGCACCGTTTGCTAGAATGTTTTTGAATACTCCATTTGATAGTACCTCTTTGGGAGTGTAACACTTTGTGTAACTCCTTTGGAGTACACAATTTTAGCAGAATTTCGTTTGGAGCACACTATATGGCAGAACAAAGTTTGAAGTGCACTAGTGGTAGAAGATGTTTGGGAACGCACCATTTGGTGGAAGAGCTTTTTAGCGTTTACGATTTGTAGTGAACTATTGAGAGTGCACTATTCTGTAGTGCAATGGTTGGAAGTGAACCAGTTGGTAGCCCCCAAATTAGGCTGGATATGGAAGAGAGCACACTGGTTGGTGTGGATATGCAGGTAGCACACAGGTTGGTGGGGATATCCAGGTAGCACATTGATTAAGCGATTTTTAGGCAGGTCACTGAATAAAGGGGGGTATTTAGGTTGCACACTTTTTGGTGTGGATATATTTTGGGGGGGGGGGGGAATTTGGTTTGTTGGGAAACCTTTTTAGGTAGCACACAGGTTGGTGGGGATATCCAGGTAGCACATTGATTAAGCGATTTTTAAGCAGGTCACTGAATAAAGGGGGGTATTTAGGTTGCACACTTTTTGGTGTGGATATATTTTGGGGGGGGGGGGAATTTGGTTTGTTGGGAAACCTTTTAGCACACTGATAAGAGGGATATCTTGGAAGCATACTGGGTGTTGTGTATCTATAGATAACATACTAGATTACACACATGTAGGTATTATTCATTTAGGTAGCAAACTGTTGGGCGGGAATTCTTAGGTGTAATACTGGTTGGTTGAAAGTGCACCTTTAGATGGCGCAACAGTTTGGGAGTGCACCTTTAGATGGCGCAACAGTTTGGGAGTGCACCTTTAGATGGCGCAACAGTTTGGGAGTGCACCTTTAGATGGCACAAAAGTTTTAAATATCTTAGTAGCCAGCTGGTGGGCGAGCGTGGTTAGTTCGCTTTCCCGTGGGAAATGAACCACAGTTAACTCCCATTATGTTAAATCGGGTGTTGATGAATTACTTCACAAAATATACGAACCATATTAACAACAAAAAATGTATTATTCAATAAAATAATAAATAAAACATAAATAAATAATGTTCTGTTTAATGTTTGTTAATTTGGTGTCTATAAATTGTCTGTAGGATCAGCGCTGATTTTAAAGTCACGCAGGCGCACATTCATTCATCAGATTAGAGGCGTGGTTGTGCCATCCATATAAGTCCTGTTAGCTTCAACGAGTTTTCACTTCTGCTTTTGGTGTTTCGTGTATGTTGTCAACAACCATCATAACCACATGACGTTCATTCTATTTTTCAAAGTTTTCTTTCCCTACAAGGTGTTTAAACCTTTCCTAAGGAAATGAATCTCCTACATTTTTATGTTGGATTCTTTTTGGGTAAGTAATTGATTTGGACTTTGAAGGTAAATTTATCCCCTAAACATATTGAAAAAAACATCTTCGTTCCGAAACTAATTTAAATGTATTTGTTAAATGAATAGTAGCTTTATTTAACACTGATCAAATCCAAACCGAATCTGAGAAATGAGATTTTAGCCGTCTGATTATCTGTTGGTCATCAATGTTTTGTCCCTCAGATTGCCTTTAATATTTGTTCAGCAAGATGTGCGCTTAGAAGTTGCTCCATGGACTTCTGCGATCAGTGATTCTTTTAGACAGTTTCTACCGGGGGGGGGGGGAATTTAATTTAGATTTTCGGGGGAGGGGGGGGAGGGGGAAGGAAGTGCCAGTGAACAAAGGCGTAGATAAGGGGAGCCAGAGGGGACTTATGTGCCCAGATGCCAGACATACGGGAGCGCCAAAATTAGTTATGGCGGTATTTAATGAGACAAATAATGGGTTTCAGAGTTGAGGGGCAAAGTAAAACGAATATTGTGAACACTAATCAAAGTGCATCGTTTTAAACAGTAAGGCTAGTTTTACGGACTTTTAAGTTCCTGCTTCGACTGCATGTTTTATGAGTTTGTCACCAAGATTCCGTTGTACCAAGAAGACCTCTACTTTAAAGGGGCGTTCTACCAATGAACTCGGTGCGTTTTTAACACTCAAAGAGTTTTCCTTTTTTTTTTGTACATTAGCCAGATGTTCTAAAGAATGCGACAAGAGTTTTTGAGCCAAGGTCCAAACATCTACGTCGGAAACTACTTATGTTTGTCAAGATAGTATGCCCTTATATCGGACGAATTTGTGTTAGTGCAAGGTGATTCTTCTCAATTAGGACCTAACAAGATTTTACGAGAGACATTTGCTTAACAGCTATACTACGTGATGGAATTCTTTGTTTATCTAAGATGCTTATTACATGGAAATTACATCAAGCTAGAAGGTTTATAGGTGGTATGTATAGATGTACCTTCACGCCATATCGATATCAAATCAAATCTACTTTCGGCGCTGTGTTGAGAATGTCCGACAAACGTTACCACTGGATGGCATCTCATTTCTTATTACAAATGATTTAGATAGTGGGAATGTGATACCCGAACACGTCGTTACTCATGAACTTTTTTGTAACTGACTCTGAAGATAAAGGTTCTGTGTAATGTTCAGTGTGTGCAATTAGAAAGGACATGACTTCAAAGATAAATAATGTAAATTATTTTTTTAAAAATAATAACAAATATTTTCTTATAAATCCTTTATAAAATGTAGTATCCAGCAATAGACGTGGGGCTGAATAAATATATGACGAAACATACAAGTAAAACACATTATAAGACTCGCAATTAGTGCTCACTCCCACACCCAAGCCTCGTCAACTCTCATCATTTTCTTGCCCTGAAATATATTTGTATTTTAATGCAGCAGCCGCTTTTATATCGCCTATTTATTTCGTCAACTATTGATGAAAAACAAAATAAAATATTACGCACCAAAACCTGCTTAAATATCTTGTTTTGTTTTAAATCTCATTTAGCGAAGTTATCTGGAGTTTTAGTTCATGAAATCAGTGTCATTTTTACTTCATATCTCTTTTAACAACAGGAAAAAACTGAACATTTTTGGGTTGGAGGTTGGGTCTCAAAGTTTAATTTTGATTTGTTGTCGTCTGCTTTGAGTCTATGTTCCAAGATTTAACGCGATAGGATGACGGGAAGAGGGTTAAGTAGCCATCTAAAGATTTTGCCAGCCCGTCACAAACAAAAGCGAAGTTAAAAAATAGGATTTATTTATTTATTTATTTATTTATTTAGGCATTTTTATATAGCGCTTATCATAAAGCTCTAAGCGCTTTACAATTATTAAAACATGTAAACTAAGTAAATACAAATGAGACACTAGGATAGTAACTACTATTCTATAGAAACAATGAAAATGGCTATAAAAAGAGGACACTTTGACACTTCAGGATTTAACCGAAACAGAAAATTAGGTAGGGCAAGGAGGGTGCATCACAGGTCATAGGCGGACCTAAACAGATGAGTTTTAAGGGACTTTTTGAAAATGGACGAGGTTTCACTATGACGTATATGGAAGGGGAGCTGGTTCCAGAACGTGGGCCCATGGAAGCAGAAGGTGTTTTAAGGGACTTTTTGAAAATGGACGAGGTTTCACTATGACGTATATGGAAGGGGAGCTGGTTCCAGAACGTGGGCCCATGGAAGCAGAAGGAGCGTTCACCGATGGTCTTAGTTTTAGTTCTTGGGATTTAAAAAGAGTTTGTACTAAATTTAATAATTTAAGTCCTGATATTGATATGGGAAAAATATTCTTTGCAAGTCTTAGTGAATAATCAAGTAATTAAAAGACATTGACTCGGTTGCAGCTTATCAAACGGAAAAATACTGATCCAAAATCTCAAATTTTCCTAGAGAATGCCTTGACCAAAAGAGAATTTGAACATATTCTAGTGTACTTCTACCTGTCAGGTGAAAACAATAGCAAAGAAACAAAGAAAGCTATTCATAAAACTGTAATCAGACCATTTGTGACATATGCAAGTGAAACTTGGACCCTAACAAAAACTGCAGAAAACCTATTAAACACATGGGAGAGGATAGATCTCAGGAAAATACATGGACCAATATAGGATAAATATGGATGGAGAATACGAACCAACCATGAATTGTACAGTCCATATCAGGATACCATGATAGTAGCAGAAATAAAAAGAGGCAGACTACGCTGGGCAGGACACTTAGAGAGAATGCCAAATGACAGATGAACGAAGAAGGTGCATAAACAATAACACGGAGGAAAAAGGCTCAAAGGCAGACCTAGGCTCACATGGATGGATGATGCGGAAAAAGATCTACAACAGCTGAAAATCCAAGCATGGAAAAGAAAGGCATTAGTTAGATCTGAGAGGAGGGAAGTGGTGAGGCGGGCCAAAGCCCTATATGGGCTGTAGTGCCACAGGGATGGATGGGAAAGAGAATTTTAACATTTTCATGTGTTCTTCTACCTGTCAGTTGAATTACTTATTTGAAAATGTCATCCTCGAGACACAGCAGCTGAAAAAGAAGTAATGGAAGTTTGTTAATTGGTAGATTATTCTCCGTTGCTGTTCGACTTAATGAAATCAACCCATAAATCACAGCTGTCAGGCCATTTTAAAGTAAATAAGACATATCACTAATGTTGTCGCGCTTTATGTGTCCAAAAAAAAAAAAAGAAAGATGTGGCTGATAGATGAGGGTTGTGTAACACATGTACATTTGTTGCCACTTAAATCAAAAAATACTATAGTAAATGCGCTTCACCCCATTTAGTCGTTGAAGAACATTTAAGTAATTTAAGAAAAGACATCTTTGGAGATCTGTCAAAAACGAAATAACAGTATTTAATGACAATAATGTGCGCGGTAACAAGGTTTCAAGAAAATACTCCTCTTCGCAAAACCAAGACTACGAACATTGACAAAGCCTTGACTAAATTTTTAATTGTTTGGTCTTCCGAGGTGTTTAAGGTCGGACAAAAGAACTAAATTTGAGGCTGGCCTTTTCAAACAAGTAATGATGAACTAGGAAATGCATACTGTTTGTCGAGTGCATATCATCTTGAGTCGCAGCGAGCACTTAAGTTATTTCAGACAACATTATAGAGATACAAAAAGAGAGATAGACTGTTATGAAGGAATTAAAATGTTGCTGTTTACTGCCCTAGAAGCAGTTCAATAATAACTAGTGTTTAGCCCCTTATCAAAATGGTATTCGGAAATATGATTCACGGCCCCTTTAAACTTTAAAAAGAAACATTGATATCATCCAACAAATCAAAATAATGAAATTTCTTTAATTTCAATAATACAATTTAATGCCTATAATTTGGATAAATCCAATTTAAATTATTTAATATCTCCAAGGACAGTTTGATGAGAGGAAAAATTCCAGATATCTACAACAAGTAAATACATATTTGCGTTATATATATCTTAAATTTCTGGAAAACTTGAATGAGACACTACAATATTTATCCTTTTAAGAAAATGATATTCTTAAATCTTTTGAGACAGTTACGTTTCTCTTGATGTGCATTAAAATTTTGCAACTGATTATCTTTGAAGTTTTACGTAATTTTTGTGAGCTATTTTGTACGAAAGAAATATATAATTTTTATATTGATAATATTTCTTTAATAATGGTTCTTCAATAAATAAAATATATATTTTGAAAAAAAAAATTATGTTTTTAATGGGAGTTAAAAACAAAAAAAAAACATGTGTATTTCCTTGAAAGTAAAGTAGTAGCATCAACCATCTATATCCCCGCTTTTTATATTCAAAACAACGATTAAATTTTTAGTGCTCCACCATTACCCACCCCTCCTTCGATTGAGAAAAGATTGTTGAAGTTCTAACTTGTTTTTAAGGAGTGCAATCGGATAATGCCATTTCTATTTTTGGAGGGTTGTAACGGCCTCCTTATAAATATGCCGGAAGATTTTCCCAGCCGAAAGATAATTTTGCAAGTTTTCCTCTGCACGCTTAAAATAGTTAAAGGAGCCCTTATATAAATGTCATTGTAGAATTAAATTAATTTTTTTTAAAATATCAGATGCGTTGGTATCATTTTTATTCATATACCTGTTTTCGGTCAAATTGTCATGAACTTCTCAACTTAAGAACCAAACCTTGAAACATTGCATTTAAAAAAAAACATTTAATAACACTTAAAAGTATTATAACAAGGATGACATTTTAAGGATAACCGATATTTAAATGTGTTTAAAAAATTTTTTTTAACATAGCGTTATCTTTAATGAGGTCATCATTTTCTCTTTCGTTTACGAAAAGTCCCGCCCTTTCGGAACTCCATCTTTAGAGCTGATGTCCACATCTTACGTGCTCCTCACATTCTGTAAAACCGCAAATTTAAAGATACAATGAAGGAAAATAGAAATTTGAGAATAAAGTCTTCGTTATTTTGTAATGATAAAATTGAAATCTAAACAGTAAAAACTAAAATATTCTCTTGAAAATTAAAGAGCGATTTTGGAAACTTAATGCATTCTCCTCTCCCCCCAAAACCCCCTCCCAACCCCTACATTATTGTGGCAATTCTAAGGTAACTTAACCTAAAAAATAAACACAAAAATAGACACGGACCCATAGTCTCTTTACATATGCCTTTAAAACATATATTTTACTGTATTTTAATATTGAGAATGGCACGAGTTGTTTAATTATATTTTTAAAAATATTTTTTAAAACAAATCAATTTTAATTAAACAAAAAATTATTTATAAATATATTTTATAGTCTTTGATATTAAGTTTTGTGATGGGTTTCTAACTTAATAAAGGTGTTTTTGCGTAGTTGTGGACCAGCTAGGGGTAAAAGAATTTTTTATAATATATATATATATATATATATATATATATATATATATATATNTATATATATATATATATATATATATATATTACTGTTACATCAACATGCTTAGCTTATTAATTTTTTCGGTTATTTTCAGGTTCTTTGTTTTCCATTGGTTCAACAACTTCCATTTGCCACGAAGGAGATGTGGATCTAATTTTTGTAACCACAATAGCCTATGACTTTGTGAAAAGTGAACCTTTCATCTATGACAATTGGAAAATTGTATATTACATCTATGGCTATGAGGAAATTGTACCTATCATTGACTATTTTGTGAAGAGAGATTCCAGCGCTACCGGAGATCTTCGAGTTGCTATAGTTATAACATCAATATGCAGATTTATATTTGAGTTTTCAATTTATTCATCAGTGGAACAATTTAAAAGTAAAACACAAAATCTACTAAAGGATTATTTTGATTATAATGATTATTCCAATTGTGACGTGTTTTCGTTTTTGAGGAAGCACATTGACCAAAGTGGGAAAAAGAAAACATTTTTAATTTTGCAAAATTATTCTGATGAGTTACTCGGTTTCATCCGCAGGTTTCAAAATCTGAAAGAACAGTTTCCGTTTCTCTATTGTATATATAACACTGATAAATATCTTGAGCCTGATATTTATTACAAGCCAGAACCAAATATTCATTCTCGTTATTTGGATACTGACCCTGAACTGATCGGTGCTAAGTTTTGTCGAGTCTGTCCCCACGGATGGATTTCTTTTACAAGTCCACAGAAGCCTCATGTTTCTTCCTGCTATTATTTAGGGGTGATGGATGAATCAATCAGCTGATTGATGCAAGAGACAAATGCATGATTAAAGATTCCATCTTAGCTTCTTTTGAGACGTCTGTGGAGTTGGAGTATGTTTTTAATGCTTTAAAATCACACTTTGTTCAACCTTTAGAGGATACACTCATTTACATCGGTTTGATTAGTAAACGGGACGGTGGAGTCAATGACTTAAGATGGACATCGGGTGGACCTTTCACTCTGCCCTTGAAATACCCAAAGATTTTTACTGGAAATTATGATCTTCAAAGTTGTATTATTTTAAAATGTGTGATTGCTAATGACTGGCTTGGTAAAAATAGTACTTCAATACCCTGCAATAAACAAAATATTCAGTTAAATTTGGTAAATTGCCTCAAAAAAAGTACAAACTTGTTCCTGTGCGAGCTTGAAATGGCAAGGGAGTATAATGGTAAAAATGACAATATAATGATTCCTTTACTGGAAAAAAACATAACTGATAAAGAATTTGTAAAAATCAGAAATAACATTGTGTCTGTGTCAAATATGGAACACAAAAGTACGAAGTTTAAGTTTGATTGCGGTGACCATTTACAACCTATACCATACAGTGCTGTATGTGACAAGTTTTTCGATTGTGACAATGGTAAAGACGAGGAGTATTGCTATGAAAAGCCGCAAAGAAAAACGTATGAAGATAAGTTGTTTAGGTGTCATAAACATAAAAAAGATTGGTTTGGAATTTCACGTTCTATGATGTGTGATGGTATCATTGACTGTGCAAATGGAGCTGACGAAAGTGAATGTGAAAAGAAAGAGCCTAAGATATGTTCAGATGAAACATACGTACCGACTGGCTGGCTTCGAGGAAAAACAGTGTTTGATTGTCTTTTATGCAACGAATGTAACAACACATTTTCCGAAATGGCTTTTAAAAATATAGACACTGATCACTGTGCCTTCCCGCCTGAACTAACATACGGCGTTACCATTTGTGAAGAAACTTCGCCAAGCAAGGGAGTGACAGTTAATCACTGTGAAAACAAGTTACGTAATAAAAAATGGACACCATCTTGTTTATACATGCGTAGCTCAACAGATGTTTCCATGGGATGTCCTGATAAGTCCCACTTACAAGACTGTCAGCTCCATATATGCCCTGATGAATTTATAAAGTGCCCACATGACTACTGTATTCCAGTTTATTATATCAATGACGGAATTATGGACTGTAGATATGGGGAGGACGAAACACAAAACATTGATTTGAATGAACGCGGGTATTTTAAGTGTAACTCTGGTACCATCTTTCTGCACCCAAATAATATCTGTGATGGTGAGAAACAATGTTTGGATGGCGAGGATGAACTGAATTGTGATGCAGTTTGCCCTGAAGGATTTAAGTGTGAAGGAGGTGTCGCCTATGCTAGTCATCTAAAAAAATATATACAAACTATTAGAAATTTCTTCTATATAAACATAACTAATACTGCTTCCGATGTATTACCTTCTTTCCATTTTGATAATTTGTTTAAACTAGTGTTGTCAAATTGTAGCTTATTTTACATAACCGATATTAATTTTGATTATAGTGGCCACAAATCTTACTCTTTGTACTATTTAGATATTAGTTTTAATCAGATATTAATAATCGATTACGTAAACACAATTTCCACACGTTTACCTAATCTACGTTTTCTAAATATCTCTCACAACAATAACCTTCACACTTTTCAGCTCCTACACCGGCCAAAACGACTAAATACTCTGGATATTTCTTACACAAAACTTTCGGTTTTACGTTTACCCGTAAATGATAAAAATTATCAATTGCAGCTTTTGTGTTTATACAAAACAAACATTATAGATTTGGGCTGGCTGCAGAACATTCAGTACGTGGAACATTTAGACATACGAGACACGCATTTAACAAACGATGTTTTGAGTCCAGATGATCTATCAAACATCTCTATTAAAGTCTCACTCCAGACAGACATGTTTAAACTCTGCTGCCCTAGTTATCGTGGCCCAGGTGTACCCGCGCACGTCTGCAGTTCCCCGCCTGATGCCGTCTCGTCCTGTGAAGACCTCCTGAGTGATACTCTCAAACGAGCGCTGTTATGGATGGTGGCCACCATTGCATTTGTTGGAAACATAACAGTCATATATTATCGTGTATTTCACGACAGGGGTGTCTTTAAAAAAGCATATGGTGTTTTTGTCACCAACTTAGGCGTATCTGACTTGCTCATGGGTACATACTTGATCTTGATAGCCTTAGTGGATGTGCATTATCGAGATGTTTATGTTATAAAAGAGGCATATTGGAGGCACAGTGACCTGTGTAAGGCAGCCGGGTTTCTATCGACCTTATCCAGTGAGACATCAACATTCTTTATATTTTTGATAACTGTGGACAGGTTTTTGGTGATACGATATCCATTTGGCCATCATGGGTTTAAAAAATGGAGCATTGCCTTAGTCATCATTTCAACATGGTGCGCGGGGATCATCATGGCGTCCCTGCCATTAACGTTTGAGTCTTGGGAACTGTACTCCTCAAACGGACTCTGCTTGGGCCTTCCCCTGAACGTGTCTCGCCTCGATGGTTGGCCGTACTCTTTTGCAATCTTCATAGTCTTAAACCTTTGCATGTTTCTATTAATAGCACTTGGACAGGTCGCAATCTGTCGATCCATGTCCAGTTATTGTGACAATTTGTCAAATTCCCATAATTTTGATAGACGTTTAGAGGACGTGGCTGTAGCCAAGAAGCTGTCCCTTGTCGTCTTGTCAAACTTCCTCTGCTGGTTTCCTATCTGTGTCATTGGGTTGCGCTCTAAGTTTGGCGTGGAACCAAATGCTGAAACTTTGGCCTGGTTTTTGGTGATTGTCCTCCCTTTGAACGCAGCCGTGAATCCAATGATTTATACCATCCCGGCCGTGTACAACAAATGGCTTGCATTTAAACAAGGGGGTTATCAGTTCACTAGACGGTCATTTACATCAAGGACATAAGGAGTGTACGATAGCTTAAGTTCATTTGTTATATTTTGATGTTCTCGTATATACATTTCCCACGAATTAATTATCTAAAAGAACATATTCATTTGATATGTACATTTTATGTGATTGCTATTTATAACATGGGTGTTAATGTGTGAATCGTACGTTTTGAGAGATGTCATCTGGCCTGATAAATGGTGTATATAATACGTTTTTTTAAATTTTTAAATCAGATGTGTTTAGTGAGTGTTGTAATATAATTTTTTAAATCAGATGTGTTTAGTGAGTGTTGTAACTGAATTTTTTAAAAAATATGTACTTATTAAAATAATTTTATCATATGTCCTTATTTTGTACGATGTTCAAATTATGTGTTTAATGTTTTCGACATGCATATTTAATCATTTTTTGGTGTTTTCATTCTTAGAGTAACACATTAATATTAAACAATATAGATATAATTTTCAATAGAAAAATGACAATCTATCACACCTATTTGGGTTTCATTCATTAGGGTGACACGTTAAATGAAACTCATTGTTATGAAAGATGTTCACTCAAAATCAAACTAAAAATTTGGTATAAGAAAAAAAAATGTATTATTTTAGTATAATATCAAGCTGTTTATTTATGAGGGGGTCTTTAACATGGGTTTCGAGAGTTGGTGGTAGGGGAGTGCGGTAAGACCAAGAATTTATGTACATTTTTTTTTATTATACAATTTTATTTTGAAGTTTAAAAAAAAGAAAGTTTTCGAGTCATTTTTGTGGTTCGGAAATTATGTTTAGATCAAGGCGGATAATTTAAGGGGGATACTCCAGTACTGAAGTAAATAAAATAATTTTGATTCGTTTAATATTTGTACAAACCATTTTTACTGAACTATTGCACTAATTGTATATATTACATGATTGTCCAAAACGATAACATGATGTGATTTTTATATATCTTTTATGTGGTGTAAATAATGTGCAAAAACAGAAGGTACCAAATTGAGGGACCAAATTAAAAACATTTTGATGCACTTAAAAAATTAGTAGGTATTTGCTTTTTAAGTGTATCTAAATGTTTTTAATTTGGTCCCTCAATTTTGCCTATTTCCATAAAGACCGTTTTTAATCTATTGCTTTGTTTATTCACTAGGTTTATTTGACAAATACTTTGTTCTCATAGAATGTTTAAATTTGTTTCTATTACAAGAAATTCCGTTTACTCAAAATTTAGACCAAAGTAAAGTAACAAACGTGTTTTAAAATTTTAACCTTCAATGAAATTTTGTAAAAATGAAAAAAAAAAAACATTATATTTTATAGAGAAATTTATGTAAGGACAAAAATATTGTTTTTTAATGAGATTTTTCAATTTTATTTTATGGGGGGTTGGGTTTGGATCAAAAGAAGTTCATTTCAATAAATTATGGGATGAACTAAATCCAACTAAAATTGTGGCTTTATAAAAAAAAATGTAAAAAAAAAAATGAAAAAAGAAAATTAAAAAAAAAAAAAATTGTTGATTTTGTCGTTTTTTAAAAAAAAAATTAAAATGATGAGTTTTTTTTCCAGATTAAAATTAAAAACTTGTGTTAATGTGAATAAATTCTAAATTTGGTCTCAACATAAACCAACTATGTTAAAGGAAACGAATAAAAGTATTTAGAATTTGTTATTGTTTTTTAATGAGATTTTTCAATTTTATTTTATGGGGGGTTGGGTTTGAATAAAAAGAAATTCATTTCAATAAATTATGGGATGAAAAAAAACAAACTAAAATTGTGGCTTTAAAAAAAAAAATGTAAAAAAAAAAATGAAAAAAGAAAATTAAAAAAAAAAACAATTGTTGATTTTGTCGTTTTTTAAAAAAAAAATTAAAATGATGAGTTTTTTTTCCAGATTAAAATTAACAACTTGTGTTAATGTGGATCAATTCTAAATGTGGTCTCAGCATAAACCAACTATGTTAAAGGAAACGAATAAATGTATTTCGAGTTTGGTAATGCAGTGTACAAATTCTTGGATGGTCTCTTCGGTACAATGACATAAAAATACCAGGATGGCCAGTTTGATAAAATAGTCTACAAATACCAGGATGGCCAGTTTGATAAAATAGTCTACAAATACCAGGATGGCCAGTTTGATAAAATAGTCTACAAATACCAGGTGGCCAGTTTGATAAATAGTCTACAAATACTAGGATGACAAGTTTGGTACAGCAGTATAAAAATAACAGGATAATCGATTTGTTACAATATTTAACACATTCAAGAATCTTCAGGTTTGTTGCTTTGTTTCAGTACCAGGTCTTCTAATTTAGCAACATAAATTAAATTTGTATTATAATATTCACTTCCTCATATCATTTGATATATTGAATATTATAATAATAAAAAAAACTCACTTCCTCATATCATTTGATATATTGAGTTTTTTTGTTTTTTTTAAAATAGAATGTCTTTTAGAGACGTGTTTAAACGAGCAGCCCAATCGTTGTGTTGTGCATTCTAAGAAGTGCGAGGAAAATTAGTTATAAATCTCGAAAAAAAAAAATTAAAAAAAAATAAATAAACAACGAAAGTCTATGAAATTATAGGGTAACGGGACTTTACCCACACATAAAATTAAAAGAAGAATTTAGAATTTATTGAGACATTACTTACCACACCAACCCCCTTCTCGATGAATCAGTCGAAACGGAATCCATGTCAGCCACTGACTTGTGACCTTTCAGGTCAGCACGAGGAAACCCGGGTCAACCGAGCTAGTGGGTGACTTTGGACATTTGATGCAACGAATTAACTCTGTGGATTTCCCACACAAAACACAATTTAAAAAAAATAATTCAAAAAATTCAAAAAAAAAATCAACGTCTTTAAATAATATAAAACACGATCACACCAAGCAGAGGAAGGAATCTCACCTTAATCAAGTGTAGCGAATAAAAGAACAGGTACTCTGCAGAGATAAATCCTACTTCATTTATGGCCTATCAATCTATTTTTATTCAGTCTTAAACTGGAGAGAACTTTGTGTTTATGGTGTGGTGCAATGACTTCTATTGTAAGGGCTTGTGGGTAATCACGTATGGGTTCCTGCTCGTTTCTAGAGGTTTAACTTTTCTTATAAAATCTCATATATATATATACATGGTGGGCCAATAAAAGTGAGAACGTCTCGTAAAATATTACGCTACGAGATGTTCTCACTTGTATTGGCCCACCCTGTTGATCCAATGGAGCCATAACACAACTTAATGAAATGAAATTCACTTATTTTTTTACATAGGCTTTACGACACTTGATAGAAGTTATAGCAGATGAAGATATTGCATACATACGCAAATAATGCATCTTGAATCTGTGGACTATACTTAAGCCTCAGTTAATGAGTAACATCTATCAAAAGGGTGGACTGCTATAATTTTATATGATCATACCATTTAAAGCTTAGCTTTACAGTATAATATGATTAATGATCAGGTTTGATAATTCTTAAAGGAGGTCACTTGAGTGTTAGAAGTGATTTTTCCGGGCACTTATTGACACTTGTATCCTCCCGGAAAGTTTTTCAATTGCTGTTTTAAATCTATTTATGAATGAATTTTAATCAGGCACAATTTTTTTTTTATTAATAATGTCTGACTTATCCTGTTTTTATGACAGGAAATATGTCTATCGTATTGCTATCTCCATTACATCGATTCCAAAATAACATATTTGTGAAAATGAGGGATTCTTTTGAGATGAAGGCAACACAATTTCAATTATGTGATAAACTTGCGCTGGTCCTCATAAGAGTGGGCATAAAGTTTCCTTCGAGCTACGCCTGCGGTTCGAAGCACGTCAACTCAAAATATCAATCAAGTTTAGCTTGTTTATCAAAATAATGATGAGACTCAGTGATTCATTAAATCAACTCAAGCCACTTTAAAAGTCTACATATGAGTTTTATTGGAAAGAAGACTTTGGAATGGAACTTTAATCGCTCGAACTGAATTCGGTAGTCAGGATATATTCGGAACATTGATCCTGTGTCTCCGAAACCAAATAGCCAGTGAATATGATTGCTTTTATGACATGTCTGTGTAAGGTCTTAACCTGCAGCAAGATTGGAATTTGAAATTACTATCAGAGATTTGTTTAATTGAATCATTAAGGTGTGAAGGGACTCTACGTTCTCTGACCCAAGCCATGGAGACCACAGACTGATATCTCACACGACCTCTAACACAACCATGGAGTCAACCGACTGTTATCTCACACGTCCGCTAACACAACCATTGTTAGCCAATATTCCTGGCTTTATCCGGAATTGTACTTAAAAAAATAACTCTACACACTTTTAGTCAGCATCAAAATAATGGGGAATGTAAAAGCACATTGCTAAGAAAACAAAAATTAATTACATTTTCTTCCATAAAATACACATTTATAAAATACGTTCCCCAAGATATCTCATTTATGATTTGGATCCCAATCCCCAGTGGATTCCTTTACTGTTGAGATCCCATTTCCAAGTATAGAATCCCGATCCCAAAACAATGGAATTCCGATCACGATGGATTCCAGATCCAGATGGGATCACGAAGGGATTATGTACCTGCGGGGTGACAGATCTGGATGTGATGCCATTTCCAAATTTTATCCCATTTCCCGATGTGATCCCGTTACCAATGGGATACCGTTCCCAAAAGTATCACGATCTCAATTGAATCACGATCTCGATGGGTTCTCGTTCTTTAGTAAGTACTACATCAGTTGTCGGCAAATCGTGGCTGTTAATCTGCATGCGGCTCTTTAGCAAACCGAGTGTGGTTTTACAAGTTGTCCATAAATCGATTTTGAAACCAACAAACATGGTTCTTGCAAAAAAAATGTTTTTAAAATTGTTCTGCTGTTTTTGGCTCTTTTGACTAACAGGTTTCTCCACCGCTGTACGATAATAATATAAATAGTAATACATAATTTTAGACGATTTTTAAAATACGTTTTTGAGAAATGTTTGCGTTTATTAAATTTACTCTCTTATTTCAAGGGAATGTAGAACTCCTTAAATCAGAGCAATCATCAATTGTTAAAATTCTATTTCGAGACAGTAGAATAAACCCAATGCACTGTGAACAATTTGATTCTCTGTTATTTCAATATTTCTTTTATGATTTTGTTTTGTGCTTGATATGAGTCACATTGCTAAAATCAAATATCATTTTTAAAACGTGTAAAATAAACTTGCTAAATTGTAACGAAATGTCATTTTATGAAAGATACGAAACTATTTACAAGCGCCCAAATATGACTTTTTACTCACACACCCCGCTAAATAATCTATTATAATGACGCCGTGATGATATTTCAATGGAACCGATCAACTAACATGAGTTGCCATTCTGCAGTTTTTTTTTTATTTTTACTTTAAAACATTTTGCTTTGATACACATATCAATGCCCTCTCTATTATATTTGTGATGTTTGTATGACGCATATACAACCGGGCGTGTCCATAAATGAATAATTAAACTGCCTATGGGAGAGATAAAAGAGACTCTATAATAACGGCGTCAACTCTGTAACATTTGCTGGTAACATTAAACATGTTTTTGTTGATCCAAAATATTCCGCTTGTAAAATAATTCGACACATTGGACATTTTTGTCACGTTGGACTTTTTCGACACATTAGAAAACTGCAGCACATTAAATATTTGCTGATCATTAGATATTCTCGCACATTCGAAATATTCTGCTTATTAAAAATGTTCAATACATTATTAGATTTTGGCACATGAAAAATTTCGTTGCATTTGAAATTTTGGACATTTTAGAATTATAGTGAAGGTTGAAATATTAAGAAGATAAGAAAATATAAAGAGACATAAAAATATTCAGCACATTGCATTGTGCCAAGTGTTATCGTACTGAGCAGCTACAGTTTGGTTTAGTATGACAATATGGTGATAATTAGTAATATTGATTGAAATAAGAAAGTTAAACCTGTATTATTAGAGAAATAAACATTACAAGGTACGATTCATCATTACAATCAGTATGACTTTAATATTAGAAATGGTAAGATTTTGAAATCTTAATTGACCTTAAAAATAATAAGAGTGAAACTACGTCCAGTCGCATACTCTCTTCCTAGTTTCCTCAAAATTACTTCCATTTGTATTGTAATTTGTTGCTAGTTAAAATGTTACATTACTAATGCATATTTATTTTATCTCGCTAGTGAACTCTAAAGTGTAATGTGGGACGCCCGATTCATGTTTGAACAGCTTACCTTCCATTTCAAGCATTGAGCAGATGTACATTCTAAATTTATTGTTAAATTGAATTTTATGATAATTTCTACGACATACGTTAGTGTTCTAAAGTTATAATTATTTTTTTATATTTCAGCTGAAGAAGGATTCTGGTCGAATGATCATGTTTTTGAAATTATTGTTTTATTTTGATGGTTGTATACCCTGGATTAATTTGTATTGAGTACTTTATCTCTTCACAAATCTTGATATTGTATTTTTTTTTAAAAAGATAAATGATACCATGTATCTATTTGCCTATATATTTCAAATATATATATATTAAAAACATGTGTGCGATGATCATCAATGTTTCTAGAGAAAAAAAATGTGTACACATGGTACTAGATATCAATATTATCATTTCGTAAACATTCAAATCTTTAAGTTAATCATTCATTTTCCTTCACTCCTCAATGTAATTGCATACAGGTTTATTTTTTTTCTTCAGTTAAAATCACCATAGAGCTCAAAAGCATGTGTACATTTAAATATACAAACATCGCCAGGCTGAAGCTAATTCAATAATAGTTGTTGCATCTTCCAAAAGAAAAATAAATAAATTATAAATTAAAATGGTATTTAAACAATAAATAACAATTGTCAAAATGATTGCTTTGTCTCGATGACCAATGAAAGAAAACTAAACACCAGCCATTAAGTGATGAGTGTACATTTTTAATATATTAAACCAATTTTGGGAATCTTGCCTTTGTTAAAATGAAACTAATTAAAGTACATAAAAAATGTCTTAAAAATATAGTAAAGAAGTTATTTGCTAGAGCTCATGTCATAGAGGAAATCACGCATCATTGCAAGTAACTTTCCTCATTCGATCTGTGCTTGTGTGCGGGGTGTACGTTATTTAGTAGAATACCTTTCCTGTCTGAACAGTTTGATAAAACATTATTTCGGGTATTTCCACGCCCCGCGGGGAAGTGACAATGGGAAGCAAACGTGTCCTGGTGTAAATATAGATATCCAACTGTTCGGGCTTGATATGCAGGTAGCTGTGGGGTTGTGGGTTATAGGTTGAGAGCGAACTCTTCAGGTGCACTATTTCAGGTAGCACACTGATTTAAAGAATACTCGGTATCTAGTTATCTCGGGTCGGGCAATGGAAACATTTGTTTGGCATTGTAAAATAAGGTTTACGCACCCTTTGGAAAGGGGTGGATACATAAGAAGTGAAACGTTAGGGTAGCGCACTGGCTGAAACACATCATTAGGTACTACTGACAATGTTTGTGGTCGATTATTATCACGTAGTTTGTTGATAAACAATGAACTAGCACAGTGCTTTGGGGGAAATGTTCACTAGTTGAAAAGAACAACATTAAGTTTTCCCTTATGAGATAACTGCCATTGCATTAGGTCATATAAATATTTTTATTGCACATTTTGCTGTTATATTTTTTTTTAAAAATGGTATTAATAAATACTTCAAGAATAGTATTTTCGATATTTACCTCATTAAATTGTTGGCTTGTGTTATTTATTTTATTTAATTTCTGCAATTAATATCAAGTTGTTATTATGCATTTTTTTTTATTTTGTATTTTACCTCATTGATACACAGCATGCACAAATGTACACCAGCTTAAATGTGCATATATATTGAGCGTTGATGAAAACATTTACATGGCCATATTTCCCAACCATCAAATCATATTTTGGGATAACGTTCTGAGTCAGTGGTGGTTTTTTTCACTTGAAAAAAGGAGATTTAATCATATTTGTGTAGAAATTTTGAATTTCATGAAAACATCTATGTCAAAAGCAGCATTTAAAAATTACCTTCATTATCAAAATCAAATGCATCAAAAATGGAATTCAAAAAGTTAATGCGAAATAATATTAACATTTATTTTATCCTAGTCCTAGCCGCATATTTGAAGCCCGTGATTCTAATACCACACCATGTGTTTTTTTCCCCCTCGTCTGCAGCTCGGAGTATTCATTTTAACATTTTAGTTAAACACGCATGCGCACATAAATAATTATGATATAAGGGTAGTTCCGACAATTACTTTTTGAAGCCTGTTTGCTTCAACATGTACCCATTTCCTGCATTGGTGTTTAGTGTATTTTTGTCATTAACCATCATTACCCTATTCGGTTTAGCATTGTTCCCCTCCTCGACCAGGTCTTCAGTACGTCAACTTAGAAAATGAATTTTCTCTTTCGCCTTGTTGGATTCTTTTTAGGTTGGTAAATATATTTGAATCAGTTTATGTTTTCTTACACTTTTTTATCTTATTTTTAAAATTATTTAATTTTTTTATATCATAGTACAAAAAATTAGACTTGTTTTAAGTTCTTTCAATGTCTAAAGAAATGTACGTATTATTTTAATGACAATTTGTTTTGGAGTTTTTTTAGAGAAACAGATAATTTAAGAACATTTTTTCATGGGATTTCTTTATTCTTTGCTGCCTAAAGAGGATTCTTATGGCAGTGTCGGCTACTTCGTTTTGTATATCATTTGTTTCAGATTTCCCCCTAATTTTTTGTACTTACTTTCTGTACTTTGATTGTATCGACATTGGAGGCAGCAACGGTACAACAGTCTTCGCAAAACGACATTTTGGACATACGCACTTCTGATAACTATCGATAATTGAGGTTATCTATTTGATACTTTTTTGGTTTTCATGAGGACATTGTGCACCCGCTTGAACTGTAGAACTAACCCAGCTTGACAATTGTTTGCCTGTGATGATGTTTACCGCATTGCTTGCTACCTGCTTACGTCAGGATAGCTCATAGATTTTTTCCTTTCAAATAATAATACCTCTGCCAGGCCACACAATTATTCTTGAGAACATTCTACATTTTGATTATTATATTAACGTGGCCATGCTTTGTGCTTTTACTGATTTGTATGCTTTAAAACCACAAAGAAATATTAATTATTACCTATAGCCTGGACTTGGAAAATGTCTTGAATGTTTATTTGGTATATTCGAGAGCTGGGTGACACAAATGTGTTTAGTTCAAAGCACAATCAGCTTGTTGATTAAGAAAATAAAAGATCAAAGGGAACTGTGCTTAGGTCATTCTTTAAAAAAAAAAAACAACTCTTCCATAATTGAAATTTCTACTTTAAATTTTTCTCTTAAATTACAAGAAAAATA
This sequence comes from Lymnaea stagnalis, assembly GCA_964033795.1. Lineage (NCBI taxonomy): Eukaryota > Metazoa > Mollusca > Gastropoda > Lymnaeidae > Lymnaea > Lymnaea stagnalis. Next base: position 320,007 of record CAXITT010000344.1, on the reverse strand, counting down.
TGAGCGTTATATTTATGTCTTAGTTTCGTTTTATAAACTTAATCCATTGCAAAACAAAGTAATTGAAGGCCGATGTAAAAAAGTACTACACGTTAAAGATCATACAATACGCAGCTTTTTTTATTTTGTAAACTCTCTAGACCAACAAACCAGAATCCGATCCTCGCACCATTGTGGATTCTGTGCTCTTTTCTTTATTATATTTTCATTTTTATTGTTGGCTGAGGAAGGCTTTATTCCGAAACGTCCTTTTTGTGTGTGTTCTGTTATCTTATTTCAAGCTTCCACATTCCTCGCTTTACTATTTCATTCATTTACTAAGCTTGAAAGCAATCCTTTCATTTATATTTTCTAGGTTCTGATAGTTTACTTGTGTGTATCTACGGATTTATACAAACATACACAGCAATAGAGTTATGAGATTGGTTAACTGGACGATAAAAGTTATAAATAATGTACAAATCATTTTTATCTGCGAAATCCGCTGAAGTAAAACCTTTCTAAATCAAATGGGATATCTGGGCTTTTATTTTATATGTATTCAAACCACTTCAGTAAACAAATTAGATTCAAACCTTTGCCAATCTGACCCGAATCAGTATTGTAAACAAATAAATATTTTTAGCTTTAGATTTTCCCCACAAAAAATTAGTATAATCTAATTTTTATTGAGGTCATAATTTGTAAATTCCTCAACACGACATAGACAAACTTCAGAAGGCACAGAACTCAGCATGCAGACTCATTTTTAAATCAAAGAAACACGACCACATTCAACAACACATGCAGCAACTCCACTGGCTTCCAATATCCTCTCTCATCACGTACAAGTCTGCCAATCTATGCTTCAACTCTTTCACTGACCCCCACTTTCCTGTCTATCTCTCTGAACTGTTGCTTTCTTACATCCCCACAAGACAACTATGCTCTTCAATTGACAATAGAACCCTCTCAATCCCAAGAACCAAAACTAAGACCATCGGTGAACGCTCCTTCTACTTCCATGCGCCCACGTTCTGGAACAAGCTCCCTTTCCACATCCGTCATTGTGAAACCTCCTCCACTTTCAAAAAGTTCATTAAAACCCATCTGTTTAGGACCTGTAATGCACCCTCCTTGACCTGCCTCATTTTCTGTCTCGGGTTGATCCTGTATTTAAGTATATGGCAAGACGTGCCAAGTGTACTTGTTTTTATAGCCATTTTAATGTTTTAGCTACTGTTTTTATTGTCATTTTTCACATTGTATGTTACTATTTTAGTGTCTCTGGTTTTTCATTTTAATTTTGCTTTAGCAGTTTAAATAGTTTACATATTTTTAATTAGTGTAAAGCGCTTAGAGTTGCAAGGTAAGCGCTATACAAAAATGCCTAATTAATAATAATAATAATAATAATAATAGTCAAGGACTTCTTGTCAAGCTCTATCTCCAAATATTTTGAGCAACTTTTTACATATTCGTAACATTAATTAAAACTGCTCCTCTTAAAGACAGAAGAAAGAAAATGAATAACGCTGAGAGTTCCAGACGTTATTTGAAATATATCATTTAAAGGTGAAATAGTTAAACCTAGTTCAGGCATTTAATTTAAATCATAACAATATTGAAAAGCAAATGAAATTCTTTTTTTTTTTTTTACTAAAAACGAAGTTGTTGTTGCCATTCGAAGGCTAATATAAGCACAAACAAACACGGTTATATACATACACAAAAGCACAAAAAGACGGATACTAATCCCCTCTTTCTTTAAGTTTGCTTTAACATAATACATTTTGCTGTTCTTTAATATTTAATAATCACATCTTTCGGTATTTTACATTTTCGATTTGTTTTATTTTGAAAGACTACATTTAATTAAAATGAAAACCAACAAATTCTTATTTGATTATTGTCATGGTCTTATATTTTACTCAAGGTGTGTTTGCGAAGATGTGAACAATTTAGGGGCCATGGGACTTGTGTTCAATTTGTGTGTATATATATACATACAGACACATATTACAATCAATTTGATTGTTCCGGGCAGTTTTCATAATGCTTGGTCATTATAAATAATGACCGATAAAATCAGGCAATTTAATAATTTTGTATTTGTTTACGACAATCTAGGATAATTTATTATATTGCCCGGTCATTATAAATACTGCTATTATTTCTCTGGTTACTTTAATTAATTGACAGCCATTTCTTTAGCGGAGCTAGTTCCAAGTCAACGAGGAGGAACTATCTTCTATTGATAGTTATGTTCAACCTTCAACTTCGTTACCTGAACCAAGCTCTGATTTCCATAACAACGAACGATAAATAAATGTCTCCGAGCCTTCTGATAATCAAGTCTCCTGTCATGAAAAACTCACGTATGAAGGTTATGAACATTGCTCAGGGAAACCCAATGAGAAAAAAAAAAGATAAGCCAATATATTAAAAATTAGGGAGATTTCAGCAAGCAATCTAAAAAAATGAAAAATCTGAAAAAATGCTTCGAACCTGTAATTCAACATACCCTGCCGCTCAAAAGGGAGACACAGTTAGAGTTCGAGTCCCAGGTGTCGACGGAGGTCGCACCGATGGAAGAAATGTGTTGGCATTTGTTCTTGAAATAACAGATGCACATCTTTATAAATTAGGCACGAAACTGGAATCCTTAATCAGCTTCATGCTAGGAACCAATTTACAATATGTAATGAAAAGTTTATTCATGCCGAAGAAATTCCTCAGTCAGAGATTACACTAAGGGAATGTGCAAGAATGTCCTCCAAGACTGGGGGCCAAGGCTATAGTCGATGTGGCTGAAAATGTGGCTATCAATCTGACAAGTGCTAGTGCCGCAAAGAAAAAAAAATATGTAACTCGAAATGTCACCAAAGTGGAAGCTGCTCTAATAAATAAAAACTCTAGGATTTGACATTTTGTGTGTATATGTATTTGTAAGTACATACCTAATATGTTTTTTTTTAAGTTAGGCGTACGCATTTTTTATCCTTATTTTATCACCACCAGTTTGTTTGTTTCTTTGTTTGTTGGTTATTTAAAAAATGTTTTTAATATAATCCCTCTTATTTTTGTATGTAGAGAAATATGAATAAAATGTTCTCAACTTGCCAACTCGATAACGCCCTGGCAATGTAATATTTTCTATATAATTTATCATTTTGTCACATCCAAATTGGGCACTTTTATAAAATAATGCCCAATTAATTTGACCGTGACATATGTATTCATAACTCTGTTAGATTCAGATTCATTTACTCAATATTTATGTTTTTGTGTTTTATTCAGGTTCGTTGCTTGTCTTCGGTTCACCAACTTCTATTTGCCACGATGGAGATGTGGATCTTATCTTTGTAGACAAAATGGACAGTGAATTCGTGAACAATGACACCATCGTTGCCTATTTTTCAAAGAGAGAGCCAAACGCTGCCGGAGATCTTCGACTTTTTGTAATGGACGGAGTAAGCTGCACATTTGAACAAGTTGACGGTTACAAATTAAGTGAACGATTGATTACAAGAAACAGAGAAAATTACACATTTAACCCTGTTGATGGTTGCGACAAATTTTCCAACTTGAGGAAGCACATTGACAAGAGAGGGAAACATAAAAAGTTTCTTATTTTTGCTGGTGATTTTGATAAGGCACTGAGTACACCCCGCAAGTTTCAACGTTTTCATAAAAAATTTCCCTCTTTACATCATATCATATTAAATGATCATTATGCTCCTCAATATTACAAACCCGAACAGAATATTCATTTTCGTAAATTGGCAACGAACCTTGAGCTCATCGGTGCCAAATTTTGTCGAGTCTGTCCCCAGGGATGGATTAATTTTACAAATCCGCAGAAGCCTCATGTCTCCTCGTGCTACTATTTAGGTGTGAGAGATAAACCAATCAGCTGGATTCAAGCAAGAGACGCGTGCAGAAAGAATGATTCCATCTTAGTTTCGTTTGAGACGAGTGAGGAGCTGGAGTATGTTTTAAATGATATAAGATTAAACGTCGTGCAACGTTTGAAGGAAAAATCAGTCTACATTGGTTTAATGAGTAAACAATTCGGTAGAGACAATGTCTTTAGATGGACTTCAGGGGGGCCTTTCATTCTACCCTGGACAAAGCTTTCCTATATCCCTGGAAGTTGTGAACATGAAAATTGTATTAGTTTAGCGTGTCTGCCTACTAAAGACGAACTTGGTCAAAAAAATGTTTCAACGACGTGCAAGGAACCAAATATTGAATTATCATCGTTGTGTTGCCTCCAAAATTTAACAAACTTCTTCCTGTGTGAGCTTGAAATGGCCAGGGAGTTTAATGGGGAAAATGACCGAATCAAGATTCCTTCATTGCAATTAACTGTACCCGATCATAAAGAATTTGTCAAAATTAGAAACAACATCGTGTCCGTGTCCAACAAGGAACACGACAACCCGGAGTTTAAGTTTGACTGTGGTGACAATTTACAACACGTGCCATACAGCGCTGTTTGTGACACGGATTTTGACTGTGACAATGGGAGGGACGAAGAGTACTGTTATAAGAAGACGCAAAGTAAAGCATATGACGATCGCTGGTTTACGTGTGATGCGACAGACCATTATTCGTTGAGAATTTTAAGTCATAAGGTATGCGACAGTATCATTGATTGCACGAACGGCGCCGACGAAATCAAATGCGAAGGAAGATCGCCGAATATTTGCTCAGATGGAACATACGTACCGAGTAGCTGGTTTAGGGGGAAAAGGGATAGAACGTGTTTTTTAAGCAACGAATGTAATAGCACACATCCCGAAATGTCTCTAAAACAACGTAATTTTACGGATAACTGCGCCTTCCCCCGTCAACTAATTTATGGCATTTCCGTTTGTAAAGAAGGCATTGTCAATGGAAAAACCTATGATTCCATTAATAACATGTTACAACAAAAAAGATGGTCACCTGCTTGTCTATACATTCGTCGTTCAAAATATGATTTATTCGGATGCCCCGATATGTCCCACCTACAAGACTGTCAGCTCTATAAATGCCCTGATGATTTTATAAAGTGCCCTCATGACTACTGTATTCCATTTTATTATATAAATGACGGAATTATGGACTGTAGATATGGGGAGGACGAAACACAAAACATTAACCTGAAGGGACGCAGGTACTTTATGTGCAACTCTGGAACCTTCCTTCTGCATCCAAATAATACATGTGATGGTGAAAAACAATGTGCAAGTGGTGAGGATGAACTGAACTGTAATGAATTGTGTCCGAAAGGATTTAAATGTGAAGGAGGTGTTGCCTATGCCATTAGTTCAGAATTATTTTTGAATGAACATAATGTTAATAACAAAAAGGAGACTGTTCATATTTCGTATTTAAACATAACAAACCACGACTGGGAACATTTTCCTACCTATTCTTATAGAAAATTGTTTAAACTAGTGATGTCAAACTGTAAGATTAATAATGAAAGCACAATTTTGTATAACTTGTTAGACAAGGAACACTTGTACTTTTTAGATTTCAGTTATAATAAGCTTGATCAAATCTCTAGGGACAGCCATTTACATGCATTTCCCAATCTACGTTTTCTGAATCTATCTCACAACGCTGGCCTTCACACCGTTGAGCTTGGTGGAATCGGGTCTAAACGACTACATACCGTGGATATTTCGTACACAAAGTTATCGGTTTTACAATTACAAACAAACGATCAAATTTATCCGTTGAGATCTTTGAATCTTTACAAAACAAAAATTACAAATTTGGGCTGCCTGCAGAACATTCAGTACGTTGAACATTTAGACATACGAGACACGCTTTTGACAAACGATGTTTTGAGTACTGACGATCTATCAAACATCACGATTAAAATCTCGCTCAAGACAGACATGTTTAAACTCTGCTGCCCTAGTTATCGTGGCCCAGGTGTACCCGCGCATGTCTGCAGCTCCCCGCCTGATGCCGTCTCGTCCTGTGAAGACCTCATGAGCGACATCCTTAAAAGTGCGCTGTTATGGATGGTCGCCACCATTGCATTTGTTGGAAATATCACGGTCATATATTACCGTGTCTTTCAAGACAGGGGTGTCTTTAAAAAAGCATATGGTGTTTTTGTCACCAACTTAGGCGTATCTGATTTACTCATGGGTACATACTTGATTTTGATAGCCACAGTGGATGTGCATTATCGAGATGTTTATGTTATAAATGAGGCGCATTGGAGGCACAGTGACTTGTGTAAGGCAGCTGGATTTCTTTCCACCTTATCCAGTGAGACGTCCACCTTTTTTATATTTTTGATAACCGTTGACAGATTTTTGGTGATGAGATATCCATTTGGCAATCATGGGTTTAAAAAATGGAGCGTCGTCTTGTCCGTCGTTTTAACATGGTGCGCGGGGATCATCATGGCATCGCTGCCATTAACGTTTGATTCTTGGGAACTGTACTCCTCAAACGGACTCTGCTTGGGCCTTCCTCTGAACGTGTCTCGCCTCAACGGGTGGCCGTACTCTTTTGCGATCTTCATAGTCCTTAACCTTTGCATGTTTCTATTAATAGCCCTTGGTCAAGTCACCATTTTTCGATCCATGGCTAATTCTCGCGACAATTTTGGTAATCGGCATGACTTCAATCGACGTTTACAGAACATTGCTGTGGCCAAAAGACTATCCCTAGTCGCCTTGTCAAACTTCCTCTGCTGGTTTCCTATCTGTGTCATTGGGTTGCGATCTAAGTTTGGCACAGAGCCAAATCCTGAAACTTTGGCCTGGTTATTGGTAATTGTCCTCCCTTTGAACGCAGCCGTGAATCCCCTGATTTATACCATCCCGGCCGTGTACATCAAATGGCAATCTTTTAAACAATCTGGTTATCATTTCACTAGACGTCCAAATCTAATCAGGACATAAGGAACATAGATTCGTTTCTTAAAACTTTAGATTTCGATATTCTTGTACATGGACAAAGATTTTCTTTTTACGTCCTGGTTATACATTTAAACAACCATTTTCTTTTTCTTTAAAACACAAAAGAAATCCATTGAGATATTCTTATGTTTAAATACGAAATAACACATAAATAAACGACATTCTTGTTTAGGCTCTTTCTAAAACTGTGATTTACTTATGCTTTATTAAGCATTTCGCATGCGATCATTGTGTAGAACATGTTTATTTGCTATGTGTATCTTACGTAATTAATATTTATATCCTTTGTGTAAATATGTGAAGCGTACTTTGTTTAGAGTTACTATCCTTGTTTAGAGTTACTATCCTATTGGTTTCGTGATGTACATTAAATTAAGTGTTTAAACTTTCAATAATATGTGTGTGATAGGTGCTGTAAACTTTTTGAAATTTGTACTTTCTTTAAACACGGTTTTCATATTCGCTTATGGTGTATTACGATTTTTACTATGTTTTTAATATTTTTTTAAATTAATGTAGCATAGTTTTTGGATGTTTTCATTCTTAGAGTTACAAAATTACAATAAATAATTATGATATAATTTTTAATACAAAATGTTAATCTATCACACCTAACTGGTTTAATTGATTTGCATTGTATTGACAGTTTCTATATTCTATTTTTTGTAAGTTTAATTTGAAAAAAATTCAAACTTAACAAAATCTCTGTATATAATTCGCCAGAAAAAATAGGGCAAACAACAAGACGCAGGTCAAACAACACTACGACCACGCGGACTATAAAAAGATACGCCAGAGCAGGCAAGACGACGCAGGCAAACCCTCCCCTCCCTTCCCTTGCCTTTCCTGGCCATCGTTGGTCTCGAGACATGCGCACTGCGGTGGAGCTACCGCCCGCCTCTCTCCTGCACCAGCCTCGCTTGCCAGTTAAGCTCGCGGCGTATGGTAAGCCGCGGGTCGGCGTGAAATAAAAAGTGTTCCGTGACGTATGAAGGGAGGAAGGGAGTTGTGCAGCAAAATTGGCATTCGTGAATTTGGGTAACTTCAGTTCACTTTTTGGTAAAGTAACTTTAGTACATGGGAAGTTCACGCATTGCTGTCGACAATGTTTGGCGGGCTAAATCTCGCCATGAGAACACCCTAACAAGCTCGCGGCGTATGCTACGCCGAGGGTCGCTTAGTAGTATTTATTCATTTTTTGGTATGTAGCAGGCAATTTTTTATGCAGAGTCTCTAAGGCGGGTGCGATAGGAATTGACGTGGCAGGCGGCAAGACAGAAAGAAACGGGTTAATTGGTACATTCATTACAACATTTTTTTTTAGGTTAGAATTGCTGAAAATATGTTTCACAGTCAATTTAATGGTACTGGAATAATTTAGAAAACAATCGAAAGAGTTTAAGTACCTTCGTATCAAAGCAAATGTTATTTCAAATAGTGTAATATTTTTTTAAAACATTTTTTCTTAAATATTTTATTCATATTATGAAGTACATGAGTTACTAAATATGATATTATTTTTTGTATGTCAATGTTGTGGAAAATAAAAACTCTCTGCATTTTTAAGTTTATTGAAATACTATTAATTTGGTGTCATGCAATTTTGCCAACTTCCATAAAGACTTTTTTTAAAATCAATCCTTTAGTTTATGTACTAAATTTGTTGACAGATATGTTTTGTCCTGTCAAAATGCTTAAACATGTTTGTATGATAATAACTTGCGTTAACTCAAAATTTAGACCTTTCTTAAATGAGTTTCATATTTGAATTTAATTGAAATAATACAAATAATGAACATAAATTAAGATTGCTTTAAAAATAAATGTTCACGACACAAACAATGTGGTTGTTTAATGAGATTTTAATCCATTTTTTTTCTACGTTTTAAAAATTATTTTTTTTATTTTTATTTTTTTTTGGGGGGGGGGGGGTTTAGGGGTGGGTTAGGTGTTAAGGGGGGTTGGTTTGAATAAATTATAAAATAATGAAGCATATTTAAAATTATAGATTTTAAAAAAATCTCTTATTTAAAAATTATTTTTTTTATTTTTATTTTTTTTTGGGGGGGGGGGGTTTAGGGGTGGGATACGTGATAAGGGGGGTTGATTTGAATAAATTATAAAATAATGAAGCATATCTAAAATTATAGATTTTAAAAAAATCTCTTATTGTTGATTTTATTGTTGTTACATGAGACATAAATTTATTAAATTTTTATCCTAAATAGGAAATTTAACAAATAAATGCATCGGAAAATTATTATAATGAGTTTAATATGGAGAAATTCTAACTGTAGTCTATGGTTAAGCACAATTATTGTTATAGGAAAAATGTTAATGCATTATCAGTTCGGTTATATAGTACACAAATACCAGGATATCAAGTTTGGTACAGTAGTTTAATAATACCAGGATGGTCACTTAGGTACAATAGTTAAAAAATACCAGGATGGTGAGTTTGGTATAATAGTTTAAAAATACCAGGTTGGTGAGTTTGGTACAATAGTTTAATAATACCAGGATGGTCAGTTTGGTATAATAGTTTAATAATACAAGGATGGTCAGTTTTAAAAAAGACAAGAAATTACAAACAACTCGCTACAAGAACATTATTTTTTTTAGACCTTTGCAGTATCATTTGGCTTTCATTTGGTTTTGCATTTTAGACCTTTGCAGTATCATTTGGCTTTCATTTGGTTTTGCATTTTAGACCTTTGCAGTATCATTTGGCTTTCATTTGGTTTTGCATTTTAGACCTTTACAGTATCATTTGGCTTTCATTTGGTTTTGCATTTTAGACCTTTGCGGTATCATTCGGCTTCCATTTGGTTTTGCATTTTAGACCTTTGCAGTATCATTCGGCTTCCATTTGGTTTTGCATTTTAGACCTTTGCAGTATCATTCGGATTCCATTTGGTTTTGCATTTTAGACCTTTGCAGTATCATTCGGCTTCCGTTTGGTTTTGCATTTTAGACCTTTGCAGTATCATTCGGCTTTCATTTGGTTTCGCATCGAGATGTTTTAGTTTCCAACTATCATCTCCTTAAAAAGGCAAACTTGCAATAAAAAAATTAACTTGTTGGAAAAAAAAGATATTCCTGTAAGTTTTATACACTCGGTCTTGGTTGCATTATTTTTCCGGGCACGGTTATGCGATTGAGTGCTGGTACTACACGGCATTGCAAGGTTTTCATCTCGCTAACCTCCTCGCTCCTAGTTTATGTTTGTTTAGAATTATTATTTTTTTTTAAAATATCATTAAAGAAGAATGAGAAGACTGATAATCTTGGCAAACGTGTAATATTGGTTTGGCAACAAAATGTACGGTATATGATCAACATTTATTGAAAAGTGTTTATTCTTCTATTAAATCACAAACATATTCGATTGACTTTATAAAAATATTTAGCGAGATGAAAACCTTGCATTAACATTATAATCCTTCATTCCCAATCATTTAGAAAGAAGAGGAGTGGACAAAAAAAGCGTCCATGACATTATGAAAACGCGTGACGGGATAATTTAAAATGAATGACTCAATGTGACATTATCAGTAACGGGAGGGTCTGAAACCCACAATTTTATTACAAAATGTGACGTTATTTGAATTTTCACAGACGACTGGCTCCGAAGTGGCTTTTCCACACACGGCCTTCTGAATAAACCATTGTGTTCGTGGCCGTGATGATATTTCAATGTAGCCGATAGACTCACGTGGGCGGTATCTTCACGGATATTCTCGAAAGACTTGATAGTTATATAAAGATTCTCAATAAATGGACAGCGGCAAGATATTTAAAGCTGAAAGTTGTAGACCCTATTGGATTATAGCATGTTTGGCGGGTATGGATACAATTATTACTGGGGAATAATATGTGGTCCGTACTATTCAATGGGACACAATTTTTTGGAAATATTTAGTGTCGAAACACAATGAGAACACAATGAATAGTGCAACATTCAAACAACTGTATTGTTTTTGTTTTCCCCTCAGTATAATTTTTCCCATAAATTAGTAAAAGTTGAAAGAAAGAAAATTGTAGTTCGAATTTTAATACACTGTGCCACAACTTTTGAAGTGAAAAAGAGTTGAAAAAAAATGTGTGTCTGCAAATGACATTATCTATGTAGGATTAAACACAGACACGTAGCTAGAGTGTTTGTTGCACCGGGACAACATTCATCTTAAAGCGCACCCTTCCCTTATTTTCCAACTCTCATACCCACATTTTGGCGCCCTTAATTAGTCTGGTGCCCAGGGACATCTTTTTCCCCCTGCCCCCTTAACTGCACCTCTGGAGGTCAGGGCAGGTATGGCAAATAGGGGAGGTGGGCAGGTAGGGCCTATTGACCAATATCATTGTTAGATTCTACCAGTTGTATATTTTCGAAGAAATTTTTTTTAAAATTCATCTGATAAAAGACATTCATTGGATAGAGGACATCCGATATTGGACATTGATCTAATAGAAGACATCCGATAGTGGGCATCGATCTGATAGAGGACATACGAAAGTGATCACTGATCACTTAGAGGAAATCTGATAGTGGCTGACGATCCCATAGGAGACATCTTATAGTTGGACATCGATCTGATAGAGGACATCGAATATGAGAAAAATAACTTGTAATTGATTTTGATCTTGAAAAATTATTAGGTAGCGTACCGGTTATGTTTTAAACCACAAGGGCGCACAAAACCTGGGTTGCACAAAAGGTGGCTCTCTGGTAAAGGCGCACAAAGCGTGGGTTGCACAAAAGGTGGCTCACTGGTAAGGTCGCACAAAGCCTGGGCTGCACAAAAGGTGGCTCACTGGTAAGGTGGCACAAAGCCTGGGCTGCACAAAAGGTGGCTCACTGGTAAGGTCGCACAAAGCCTGGGCTGCACAGAGGGTGGCTCACTGGTAAGGTGGCACAAACCCTAGGCTGCACAAAAGATGGCTCACTGGTAAGGTCGCACAAAGCCTGGGCTGCACAAAAGCTGGCTTACTGATAAGGGCGCACAATGAGTTGTAGATGAACCGTTACGTCCCACACATGTTGGGATCGCACTAATACTTTGCAGGCATTAAAAAAAAAACCAACAGATTAATACTTTGCCAATAAGTATTTTTATGTTTTTTTTTTGTTTTTTTTCAATTATTCCGACCATCTTAATTGTAAAGTCTAATGTGTGCAGTGCCGGCCTTTGAACGTTTTGGGCTGTACGCAAGGAAAAAACAACAACAATTGCCACCCTTTAATAAAACAAGTTGTCGGAACATCGATTTTGAGTAGTTTTTTTTTCTTTCAATTTTCAAAAAAGCAACATTTTATGTTATATTTTAGGATAAATCTGAACATTTGATGGTAATTATTATTGTTATTATTATTATTATTCTTATTATTATTATTATTATTATTATATTTTTATTATTATTATTATTATTATTATTATTATTATTATATTTTTATTATTGTTATTATTATTATTATTATTATTATTATTATTATTATTTTTTATTATTGTTATTATTATTATTATTATTATTATTATTATTATTATTATTATTATTATTATTATTATTATTATTATTATGACTTCAACAAAAATAAATAAACTTATAAAAAAACGAACTACTTAAACTCAATTATTAAACTGTTTCGTGAGTAATAGCGTTAAGGGCATTATAAAATTTAAAAAATAAATAAATTCAATTAATAATTGATTTTAAGGTAAATGTGATTGGTTTTCTTACTTCTTCAAAAAAAAAAAAATAAAAAAATAAAAAAATAAAGTTTAATAAAATAAAATGCGTCCAAAACAAACTAAACTAATCATGTATTAGCGAAAGCTGTACAATTGTTAAGAGTGTCTCATCATTAGCAGTTGATTTTACGAAACATGACTTTTTTCATACTTCCGCCGGAGCAGAAGCCTAAATTATTTCAGACATATCCAATATCCTATGGATACTGTAGGTAAACCAACCAGAAGGATCTTTAGAAATGTTGGAACGAGGATACGATGTATGAGTTTGAGCTTCGAAAATCTTCTCTCAACCACTGCAGCAGTCACAAGGCGCGTTAGAAAACATTCATTGCCCATATATTTTTAGACCCCACCCTTTTACACATGTAACAATAGCCCCCCCCCCTTTTTTTCTCTCCTTTCTTCACAACAGTAACTGAGTGGCATTCTATCCGTAGGCCCACCCCCCTCCCCCCTGTCTTGGTTAACTCTAAAATTGACGCTTTTTTTACTTTATTACTCACTGTTCAATTTCCCATTCAATTTCGTATTAACTAAGTTCTAGTTGTAGTGCTTTCATGCCTGTTCCACAAAATTAACAAGAATGTGTAATTAATAAATATGTATACCTACTCCTGGGAAAAAATTTCTACATAAGAAAATGCTACACTTATTGTTTTTAAATTGATACAATTATTGGAGTGAGTAGCGTGAAGTAATTTTTTTTTTTAATTATTTTTTTTTATGTCTTATTATGAGTACTATTATCATTATTTTTTTTTTTTAAACGCCTTCAATTTCTATTTATTTCTTCTCTAGCATTTTCAGCTGCTTTAAAAGAGACCCATCTTGCCGTCGCCTGAACCAACTGTATCTAAAGCTGGCCGTTTTATGTGCGTGAATTTTAACATTTTCAAAATAGTTTCACCAACAAATTAAATTAAATTAGAGTCTAAATCAGCGGTTCTCAACCTGTGGGTCACGACCCCTTTGGGGGTCGCAAGGCCCCTTCCCAGGGGTCGCCTAAGACCACCGGAAAACACATATACTCTACAGCTATAAAGTAACTACCAAAATAATTTTGTGGTTGTGGATCGCCACAACATGAGGAACTGTATTAAAGGGTCGCGGCATTAGAAAGGTTGAGAACCACTGGTCTAAATGGTATTCGAAAACACTACTCCTTCATAAAACTCAAAACTCATTTTTTTTATTTATTTTGCAATTTTTTTAAAAGCTTGTGTTAGGAGTATCTGCCCATGTGACTACGTCAGTTAGGCCTCCCCATAGCGTTTGAATTTTAACCTTTTCGTGTAAACGATGAATGAGCTGAAAAATTAGTCAGATTACGGGCGTTGGTTTGTCAACTCCCATTTGAAAGCCCGTTTCCATCACAACGTTCGAATTTCTTCTCTAGTTGTCTTGTGTAGTTTCTCCAGCAACCTACATAACGATATTGAGTTAATTTTACCGTCAACTTCTTTTCTTTTTTTTTTTTTTGGACCAGATCTACCATTTAAAAAATCAGAAGATGTATTGCATGGCTGCATTTATTCGCTTTCTTTTTGGTAAGCACACATTTTATCCTCAAAAATTTAATTGCTATTTATTTTTTTTCCAGTTTTAATTGTATTTCTTTTTATAATTCAAACTTTGGGTTTCGCCTTACCTCAAATTTAAATAAAACAATTTAAGGAAACAAAAATAAAACCACCTTTTTAGTCAAGCAGTCTTCAGCAAACAATATTTCAGCAATCTACCCATATGATAATGTCAAAGTGTCCTCGTTTTATAGCCATTTTAATTGTTTCTATAGTATAGTAGTTACTATCCTAGTGTCTCATTTTTATTTTACTTAGTTTACATGTTTTTAATAATTGTAAAGCGCTTAGAGCTTTATGGTAAGCGCTATATAAAAATGCCTAAATAAATAAATAAATAAATAATCATTTATGTTTTAGCTTTTCTGTTAGTTCTCCATGCAGCCAGACCCGCATTTTTGTCCTCGATCTGTAGAGCGCCATGATTGTCTTCTCGCGAATTTGCCTGCAAACTTACTTCACTAATTTCCCGTGTCTGATTCTAATGTGTTTTGCATTGTGTTTGCAGAAGAATTCATCTAGGCGGGACGGTACTTTTTTTTCCATCTTGTTTTGTTTCATTAAACTGCAAAAAAATTTCTTGCTAAATATTTCTTTTAACCACACCCCTTTGGTAATGCCACATTCATCTTGGAGTTTCTCCGTTTCTAAAAATAGAGTTCCACAGAGTGTGTGTACTGCGTTTTCTGCGGGTAGAATAAAAGAAAGTTTGCCATGTGGTTCAGAAAATGTTGTGCAATACACCTTAAGTCTTGCAATGAGAAAACAAGACAGTCACAAGAGGTTTTCCTCTAGATAGCTATATGTATAAATAAATATATAGTTACATGATACGACAAAAAGCGCAATAAGAAATAAAATTTAATTCGATAAGTGTTACGCTGTTTAAAAGAATGTAAATTAGTCGATCCTCCACAAGTCATCAAGATGCTACGTGCACAAATGCGTTCAAGGACATCATTACTTTCAGATAGATTTACCGATTTTCAAGTTATTTATTTTTTTTGTTTAGCATTTTTTAAAGATATTATGTATTTAATATTTGTTCCATGAAAAATAATATTTCAAGATCACTTCGTTACTAGTCTTTTACTCACAATATGAAGCGGGAAAAACATATTACCTTTATTTAAAATTTACCACATTTTTTAAAAAACGTATTTAAAAATAGTATTGCAACATCTGTATGCAGATTATGTAAATCTTTATTTACATGTAGAGTTCTTTAGGGCTAATATTTTATTACAAGGAAAAAAAAACATGATGTCAATAGTTCTGAGAGATTTATGAGTTGAGGACATTTGGTAATGTAATGTTCATGCAAATTAGTAATTCTAATTACTTAAAACGCCTACTCTTAAAACCAAACATTGAAATAGGAATCTTCGACGGCTTGTAAGAAAACGTTCTTAGAGATGAGTTGCGGACACATAATATCGCTCAGCCAATATGGTTTACTCTCTAGAAAAGATTGTGTACAAATTTCGAGGAGGATATCAAATTCAAACTTAAATGTTCCAGAAAGTGCTATATTGTTCTACGAGGATATATAATGGTATCTAAAAGCTTCTTGAAATTTCAGTTTAGTTCTATAATTTCAAGGGTATTATCTTTAAACACACTCTTCACAATCCTACCGGGAGCAAAATCCCCATGGGAAAAGGACCGCAACGAGGAAGAGGATCCAAAAGGTGAATGAGTAAACTGGAACCCATCGGTAATACGACCCCATCGAGTGACGGGATAAAATAGTGACCCTATCGGCAAACGGGCTTCAATCGGAGAAGAGGATCCAACTCGGAAACGGAATCCTAACTTGATCGGGATACCACCTCAAGAAGGGGAAAAAATGGAATCCTACTTAGAAATTTGATCCCTTCGTGATCTCAATTAGGTCGCGACTTCACGGGGATCGGTATCTCATTGCAGTTTGGATCTCTATGGGGTAGGGATCCTAATCGGGATTAAGATCCCAGTAGGTTTATGATCCCAATGGTGTCGGGATCCCATTTGGTTCGGGATCTCACGTGTTTTCTTTGCGGCTTTTCATAACAGTACTCTTCGTCCCACCCAATCACATTTGGAAAAGATATTCCGATCGGGATCAAAATTGGGTCGTGCTCCCAATGTATTGGGATTCCATTAGGAAGAGGATTCCATCGGAATGTATGATCCCATTTGAAAAAGGATCAGGATCCCAAGAAGAACTGGATCCCATTGGTAAACTGTATCCTACTTGAAAAAGGGATTCACAATTGAAAATGGATCCCAATTGGGTCGGGATCCAAATTGGATCCCAATTGGAAAAGGGATCCCATTTGTAAACGGTATCTCAGTCGGGATCGGGATCCGAGTGGGGTCGGAATCCAAATGGGATCTCATTTGGAAACGTGGTCCTAATCGTGAATGGTATCCCAATTAGCAATGGGGTCGAGATCAAAATAAGGTCTCATTGGGAAACAGCATCTTAATCGGGATCGTGCTCCGATCGGGATTGGGATCCATCGGGATCGGGATACTGGCGGATAGTGATACCATTGGAATTGGAATCGGAAGGTGGTGCAGGGCATCGCCAGATATATTGGCTAGTATATTATCCACACAAAAAAAAACCCCGAAAAAACTTTCTACCACATCCCTCTCTACATGAGATGAATGCCCGGTGTTTCATTTTAGTAATCATAGACGTGATCATCTAAAAGGATATACTTCAACTACTATCCATGCAATCAGTGGTCTCATAATGGCGGTCCGTGGACCTTCACCGGTCCGCATGCCTAACGCTGCCGGTCCCCCAGAACATAAATATTTATTGTCAGATAGAAATAAAAGTATAAAAATAAATCACGCACAGGTCCCTGGTAAAATTTCGAGACTTGTTCACCTTTCCGCCAAACTTAAAAGTTTGGGAACCACTGCATGCAATTGAGTAATTCTAAATACTTAAATTGTCTCCTCTTTCAGCCGAACATTGAAATGGAAAACTGCTCATAAATCCTAGCGTTAAAAGAAAGCAACAGTTAAAAAAAAGACATTGTTGTTAAATGATACATTTTTTTAATTTAAAGTCATTGCAATGTCCTTTTTTAGACAAACTAGTCACACACACACACACATTAAGTTATACATTTACATATGTACGGAATATATTATGTTTTTTTTGTTTGTTTTATTATAACGTGATTAAAAATACGTGTGCCTTCCAAATTCAATTACTTTTTATTCACAGTGCTTTTTTTCAGGTTCTGTGTTTGTCTTGGGTTCTCCATCTTCACTTTGCCACAACGGAAACGTTGATCTTATTTTCGTATATGATGGCAGCGATTACTATGACAAAATGCAAAATATCACAGCTTATTTTGCCGACAGGGACCACAACGCTACCGGAGATCTCCGAGTTTCTGTTCTTTTGAAATCAAGGTGCAGATTTGCTCTACAGTTTAGCCGGTATAATCTGATGGAACATCTAAAAGGCCTTTCTTCAAGTATTTATAACGCCTACCCCCAGGCTGATTGCGATGTATTTTCCATTTTGAAGAATCAAATAGACACAATCGGGGAGAGAAAAACGTACATTATTTCGATGATAGACAGAGGAAATGATTTATACGAAACGCAGCAAATTACCTACAAGTTCCAACGTTTCAGTGAAAGGGTTCGCTTTCTCCATCACGTCATTATTATAATGACACATTACGTTAATTTAGCCTCCAAGCTCCCACCAAACGTAATTTTTCATTATAGCAATGATCTCATCGGGGCTAAATTGTGTCACGTCTGTCCGAGTGGATCAATATATTTTCAAAGTCACGAAATGCCGCATGTTTCTTCCTGCTACTTCTTAGGAGCAAAAAATCAATCAATCAGTTGGTCCGAGGCAATCTATGAATGCAAACTTGACAATGCAATCTTAGTTTCTTTTGAGACTTATGAGGAGTTAGAGTATGTTTTTAACGCTCTCATATCAAAGGGTGAACAGCCAAGTGCGAACATACTGGTATACATTGGTTTGATTCGTAGAATATACTTTGGATTCAAAGAATTTAGATGGACCACAGATGGACCTTTCGCTCTACCATTTATATTGTTAGGGAATGATGATGATGATGGAATATGCATTATTTTAAAATGTTTGGCTAATGAAAAGCTTGTTATAAATGAATCTTCGTCGCCTTGTAACAAAGAAAATATTGAATTGGTAGTGACGGATTGCAACCAACAAAGAACAAACTTGTTTCTTTGTGAGCTTGAGATTTCCAAGGAGCTTGAAGATGAAAGTATCAAAATTCCAGTTTTGAATTTACCTGTAAAAAATCAAGAATTTATAAAACTAAAAAACAACATCGTGTCTGTGTCCAACAAGGAGCACCACAGCCCGGAGTTTAAGTTTGACTGTGGTGACGATTTACAGCACGTACCATACAGCGTTGTTTGTGACATGGATTTTGATTGTGACAACGGGCGGGACGAAGAGTACTGTTATGAAAAGCCGCAAAGAAAAACACATGATAATCGTTGGTTTATGTGTAAAAGAGATAATGTTGATTCGTTCAGAATTCGAAGTAATGTGGTTTGCGATGGTGTTTACGACTGCCCAGATGGAAACGACGAAAGCAAGTGTGGATTAATTGATTATATGGCCGTTTGCTCTGATGGAACATTATTACCAAGTCATTGGAAAACGGGTGGTGGTTATTTGCACTGTTATTTATGTGATGAATGCATTAACAACAATTCAGCGTGTTCTTACCCACCGGAACTAAGCTATGGGGTTACCATTTGTAAAGAGCGACAACCGGGTACTATCGACAAATTCAGCTATTGTAAAAACAAATTAAGCCATAAAAAATGGACACCTTCCTGTCTAAAAATTCGTAATCATGATGGCTCAATCGGATGTCCAGATATGTCCCACTTACAAGGTTGTCAACGCTTTAATTGTCCTGATGGTTTCATAAAGTGCCCCAATTCTTATTGTATTCCAGTGTATTATATAGATGACGGTATTCTGGATTGTAGGTATGGGGAAGATGAATCTCCAAACATTAATCTCAATGGACGCGGGTATTTTAAGTGTAATTCTGGTAACACTTTTCTACATCCACTTAACATCTGTGATGAACAGATACAATGTTCACATGGTGAGGATGAACTGAATTGTCAGGTAAGTTGTCCAAGTGGGTTTCAGTGTAAAGGAGGTGTTGCTTATGTCAATACTTCAGACGCATTTAAGAAAGACAATTTTTGGATGCTCGCGTCCGTCTCATATGTAAAAATGCCAAATCAGTATGAACAATTGTTTACCACTAACACGTATCAGAATTTGATGAAGCTAGTGATGTCAAACTGTAGCATCGTTGACGAAAAGGAAACTTTATTGAGTTTGGGGGACAAAACCAGCTTGTTCTTTTTAGATTTCAGTTACAATGAGCTTGTTAAAATTTCCAGAGACAGCAGTTTAAATGAGTTTCCCAATTTACGTTTTCTCAACCTTTCTCACAACGCTGACCTTCACACGATTGAGCGCGGTGGAATCGGGTCTAAACGATTACATACCGTGGATTTTTCGTACACAAAATTATCGGTTTTGAATTTACCAACAAACGATAAAATGTATCCGTTGAGATCATTGAACCTTTACAAAACACGAATAATAAATTTGGGCTGGCTGCAGAACATTAAGTACGTTGAACGTTTAGACATACGAGACACATTGTTAACAAACGATGTCTTGAGTCCAGACGATCTTTCAAATATCTCTATTAAAGTCTCACTCCAGACAGACATGTTTAAACTCTGCTGCCCTAGTTATCGTGGCCCAGGTGTACCCGCGCATGTCTGCAGCTCCCCGTCTGATGCCGTCTCGTCATGTGAAGACCTCCTGAGTGATACCCTTAAACGAGCGCTGTTATGGATGGTCGCCACCATTGCATTTGTTGGAAACGTCATGGTCATATATTACCGTGTCTTTCACGACAGGGGTGTCTTTAAAAAAGCATATGGTGTTTTTGTCACCAACTTAGGCGTATCTGACTTGCTCATGGGTACATACTTGATTTTGATAGCCACAGTGGATGTGCATTATCGAGATGTTTATGTTATAAATGAGGCACATTGGAGGCACAGTGACCTGTGTAAGGCAGCCGGGTTTCTATCGACCTTATCCAGTGAGACGTCAACATTCTTTATATTGCTGATAACCGTGGACAGATTTTTGGTGATGCGATTTCCTTTTGGAAATCACAGGTTTAACAAATGGACCACCGCCTTGTCCGTCGTTTTGACATGGTGCGCGGGGATCATCATGGCATTGTTGCCATTAACGTTTGAGTCTTGGGAACTGTACTCCTCAAATGGACTATGCTTGGGCCTGCCCCTGACCTTGTCTCGATTAGTCGGGTGGTCGTACTCTTTTGCAATCTTCATAGTCTGTAACTTTTGTGTATTCCTATTAATAGCGCTAGGTCAAGTCGCCATCTTTCGATCGATGTCGAGTTCCCATGACCGTGTGGAAAATGTGCATTCTTTTGAAAGACGTGTACAGGACATGGCTGTTGCCAAAAAGCTTTTTCTAATAGCCACATCAAATTTCCTCTGCTGGTTTCCTATCTGTTGCGTAGGGTTGCGCTCTATGTTTGGTGTGCAGCCAAGTCCTGACACCGTGGCCTGGTTTTTGGTGTTTGTTCTCCCATTGAACGCAGCCGTAAATCCAATGATATATACAATTCCTGCTGTGTACAAAAAATGGCAGGAATTTAAACAGGCCGGTTATCATTTCACTGGTCGCTCTAATATAGCAAGAACATAAAGAAAATATCATACTTAATATATACTTTTTTTGCTGGCCTCCGTCCGTCACAAAGTGACGAATGCGTAGACTTTGCAGGACGAAATCCACATGGCCTCGGATTATCCATCTAGGATTATACGCTTATTATCTACTGTAAATCGCCTCTATCCAAGAAGCTGGATAACCCAAGGGAACGTCATGTGGTTGATACAGCTTAGCACAAGTGGCGTCGCTGGAGTTGTCGTCATGTTTCAATGTATTAATTGTTATCCGCCTACGGGACACCATCTTCTTGTTTGTATTTAGAGTTTCCTTCTTTTAGATGCATTGCCATCCATATATATATTATATATATGACTACATTTTGTGTTCAGGTTTTTTTCGAAAACTGGTTTAAAATTATGTTTAAATATAAATATCATACGCTCACAATACTTTTAACATGTGTATCTGATTTGAGTATCTTATGGGATCACTATTTATATTATATTGTGTATTTTGTGAATCGTACGTTTTTAGATGAATTATATTTTTATGCTTATGTTTTAACTGTTTAATCGTTAATAATGTTTGATTGGTGTATTATATGCTTTTTAAAATTTCTATTTGATGAAACATTTTAATCCTAGGTGTGTATTATGTAATGCGTTTTTAGTTATGTATTTAATATTTTCGCTAAGACTGTAGTATAGTTTTTAGATGTTAGCATTCTTCTTCTTCATTCTATATATCAAAGGCCCACGATCAATCTATTGATCATTCTAGTTTCTATGTTTCTTGCTTACATCAATGACCTGCCACAGGTGCTAACGACTAGCTCTGCCATGTATGTGGACGATTTGGTAATTTGGAGCACCGGTAAGGATGTCCACCGCCTGCAAACGCTATTACAGCAGGACCTCTCTGCTATCAACAGGTACATGCGGCGGTGGCATCAGGAAATTAACACCGAGAAGACGGTCTTTTCACTGTTCACAAATGGGCGGACCATTCTCAAACAGGAGATCGAGCTCAAGGTGGGCGATGTAGCGCTAAAGTGGGACAAACAACCGGTCTACTTGGGAGTTAAGCTGGACCAAAAGGTACAAATGCATAATTTTGTACAGGACCTCTGCTCCCAGGCGACCGCCAAGCTCAACCTGGTGAAAAAATTGGCTTGCACAAGTTGGGGCGCGAACGCAAGTACGCTTAGAGCTCTCTTTCTAAGCAGTGTAAGGTCGGTGATGGACTACAGCATGCCGGTCCAATCCTTTGCAAGCAAGACCGCACTGGAAAAACTGGGCCGAATCCAGAATCAGGCACTGAGATTCATCTGTGGCGCATACAGGACTACTCCCACAGCTGCTGTAGAAGTCTTGGCCAATGTAGAACCGCTACAAATTAGGAGGGAAAAATCCATTTTAAATACCGTAGAGAGGTACCGACGGCTCGGTGAAAATGAACCAGCCTTTCAAATGCAGAATAACTGGGTGGGTGGCAGGAGACTAAAGAGGTCCTCTTTCATGCACCAGGTCGTGGAGCTGGAGAGGACAGTCCCCCTGCCCCCAAATAGAGAACGTCTGACCCAAATCCCAGTTAATCCGCCTTATGCGGAACCCTCACGCCCCTCCATACATTTGGCCTTGACAGATGCAGCAGTGACGAAGCGAAGCCCTGAACATGTACAGAGAGTGGCTGCCCTTGAGACCATGGATGTGTTTGCGCACATACCTGTGAAAGTGTTCACGGACGGCTCTGCTGACTTTAGGAAAAAAACTGCTGGGTACGGTGCGCTTATTCAGTACCCAGTAGGTGGACCGCCCGATGAAAAACTCTCCGGGCCTTGTGGGACTACAGCGTCAAACTTCGACGCGGAGCTTATAGCTATGCACAAGGCCTTGGAGAGAGTCCGTGTCACTCTGGAAGGGACGGAGCATGCGGGGCTCGATATTGTCGTCTTCTCAGACTCAAGATCCGCTCTTGAGATCTTGGAGAAGAGACAGGGTACCACAAGCTTGGTCGACGTCATTCACAACGACATATGCAGACTTGGTGAAATAGGGTGCAAGGTTGAAATGCAATGGATACCAGGGCATGTCAACATCAGTGGCAATGAGATAGCTGACACTCTGGCGAAAACCGGGGCAGCCCAGCCTCAGCCAGAAGTACCAATGACTTTCTTGGGAGTCAAAAACTGGCTGGCGGACCACTTCAGGCAGAAGTGGTACAGGCAATGGGCTGACAACACGACCGCCAGAGGCGTCTATTCGAACTTGCCTACTCCTAGCAAACAAGACCCATGGTGGGGGTTAGGTCGTAGAGTGCAGAGTCTAGTAACGCAGATGCGCACCGAGCACTGCCCCCTGCGCACATATTTCTGGAGGTTGGACAACAACAGAGATCCTACCTGCCGGCACTGCAGCCTGGCCCCAGAGACCTTAGAACATCTGTTGACGGAGTGTCCCGCACTAGATCTCCCGGGGGAAGCCAGGGCGGTTGGAGGATCCTTTGTGAGGGAAATGTTGTATGGCTCAGCTCAACAGATGGAGTTGATAGCCAATTTACTAGCCGGGGTCATAAGAGAGTAATCTCAGACCTTCACCAGAATATGTGCGTTAGTTTCTATGTATTTAGAAGAATTTTCAATGTTTCCTTGCCTGGTATTAAATAAGATGTTTCCCTGGTCGCAAGGGATACTCAGGAAGGATATCAGGAACTTGGATTTGGAAGGCACGTAGCAATAGAAACAAATGTGTCAAGAGTTGTCGCCAAAAATCTTCACTATCCATATTTTGGTAGTGACTTGGATCCCATATCTCTGAAGTTTGTGTAAAAGCAAACTATGATTGACACGGTCAAATGCCTTTGAGAAATCTTTCAGGAGTACGCCAGTTTGTTTGCTGTTTTCAAGATTGTTCATCAAGTCTTCTACAAATTCAAGGAGCTGGGTCTCACGTGATCTATTGACTTTGACACCATGTTGACTGTCATGGAGTATTTTGGCTTTCAAGATGCTTAATGACTGCGCTTACGATTATGTTGTAGTTAATTGCAACAGAAGTCAAAGGGAGACTATATTTAGTAGGCCACGCCCTACCAATAGTGCAGTGCAGCCGAATGGGAGTCAGCTTAAGTTCATTCACCAGAAAAAAGATTAACGAAAGTAAACTTAGCCTGTAACAAAACAGTTCGGTCACCAATCATTAGTTCAGTAATCACAGACTCACACAGTGAAGAGAGTGCAGCCGTTTGGGTCGGGCACATCATTTCACTGCTTTTTCACACAGATACCCGAGGAGCAGTGTAATACAAATTGTACACGATACAATGGAAAACTTTCGTGGCAGGAATTCTAAAAAACCTCCATCAGAGTGCATGTCGACGAGTTGTAACAATGGTTCAAGCATGTACTAGCAGTGAGGGCATCAGAGACTTGTATGCTATGGGGCGGAAACAAAACGTAAAGCCACTTATTCATACATGATAAGTCAATTATTTTGCATAGTTCTATTGATTTTGAAGTATTTAAAATGGTAAAATATATCTCTGCGTTCTAAGAAACTGAAGGTTTTATTTGTTTTTAAGTATTGTCAATGATGAACGTATTTTGTTTTAAATATATATTTTTTTTACATAATTTTTTTCCCAATATTTTTATGATGTGCTGAAATTCGCTGCCACTCGAAAAAAGCTGCTTTAGGAAGCCGCCTACATAACCTGTCCCTAAACTTAGCACTGTGTACTAGATCAGCGTTTCCGAAATCTCTAAGTCGGGTGGACAGCTTACCGTGACATTAAGGACCGTTGACATTTTCGTTTCGATGACAGAAAACACGTGCTAGCATGAGCTGTTCACCGTTGACCAACCCACGCACGCGTGAGAGCTTCAGTGCTGTCACGGCTGGCGTATATGGCATTGAAAGACGCGGGTCTGCATGAAATAAATAAATGACAAACTATATTTTGAGCACTGTGATGAAAGGTAAATAATTTGTTGTGCGGTATTTAGATGTGTTTTGTCCCCTGTCTTGAAGCTATAACAGCAAACAGGCAAACATGCGCATGAAGTGTTAAGCACGAACTAAATCTGAAATCGGAAAAAAAAAAGAAAGAAATAACTTAATGCCTACATAATTGTCACACCAAAGTTGATAACTATATTCATATAACATTTCAGCAGTGAAGAGGGCCTTGTGTTGAATTGAGAGTGATCCATTGTCCATCTATTTTTTTTGGTTAACCATGAAGAGCAACAAAATATTGTAATTTTTATTTAGTCATAAATATCAGCGATTAAACATTGAATTAAAAATACATTTATTTTTAAGTTTATATTACTTAATGCAGCGGTTCTCAGCCTGTGTGCCGCGGCCCGTTTGGGAGGATGAAAGACCCTTACAAAGGGGTCCCCTAAGATCATCGGAAAACACATATTTATGAATTAGCAACGAAGATAATTTTATGGTTGGGTATCCCCATAGCAGGAGGAACTATAATAAAGGGACGCTGCATTAAGAGTTTTGAGAACCACTAATTTAAAGTAACATTTTTTTTCAACTAAAAATGTAATAGTCACCATTTTAAACAAAAATAAATAATTATATCACTATTTTATGTCCTCAAATGCAAATTGTTAACCTCAGTAATAATTAAATACAAGATAGCTCTATAGTATGGCATATGTCCAAAAAGTAGCCACTAAATTTTTTTCAAAAATTGTGCTATCAATAAATTTGCACTTACACCACTGTCTCGTATCAACCGATCTGTCGTCAACCTGACTGGTGATCACATGCTTAGTGGACACGGCCCTAGTCTCACCTCACTCACACAATGGCTGGCACCCCAACAGAAGAGATCAATTAGGCTGTATCGAGCAGCTCATGCGTATTTTACTTTTGTCATGCTTTGAATGCTTTCAGGTCTTAAAGGTTCTAAAAATGTTGAACGCATATAAGACCAAAAAAAACGATTCGTGCCTTTATTTAAATAAATTGCCTTTTTAAAAAATGCATTTAACATATCCCATTTCAGCATATCGGTAAAAATTCTGATTTGATAAAAAAAATGTTAAAATAGAAAAAAATTAAACATAATTCATTTCAAGTATTTCTAAAGTGCAAAAAAAAAATAATAATAAAAATAAATCAAACGTCATCTATAATAAAACCTGACTTCCTTAACAAAATAAATGATTAAAACAGCGATTATTTGATACATAACTATTGTCACAATGTCATATTTGAGGTAAAATTTTATGTTTTTCTATTGATTTTTAAATTAGCAAGATATTTTGAAAACCACATTATTTTTTTTAAAAAATATTTAAATTTGATTATCTCAAAATTTTATATGTATTTGAAAAAATGTTTTTGAACTATGATAATCCTGCTTTATTTGTTATGAATGAAATAATTATTCGTTTTGAAAGCAACCAGTTTTAGAACCACTTCTTAGGTTCGGAAAAGAGTATTCAAAAAAAAAAAAAAAAAAAAATTTCTTACAAAAAGCGTCATCTCTTATAATGCTATCAATCAAAACAAAGACTTGCCGTCCTCATATAAGCAGATATTTGGCACCGACGAAGGATTACAGCTTCAATACCAAGATAGCTGACATGGCCATACATTGATCGGACTCACGGAGAGGTTGGTGGCAGTCTGTGTCTTTCAAAAGCGACGAATCACTGCATGCATGATTATATAAATAATACTTCTCTCTAAACACAAGATTACGATGCCATACAAGTCCGCGAGTTTTAGCTTCATTTCATTTATGGCAGTCTGTTACTGGAGTGAGTATTATTTTAAAATTATATATATTTATATATATATATATATATATATATATATATATANCATTATTTTTTGTTAGTCTTGAAAATACATGTTTGAGTTTTTCGTTGTTCCTCAAAATGAGTCTGTAGCAAGACTTTCGTCGAATGAATGTGCGGTCTGAATAATTGGTTCCCGAGTGTGAGTTGTAGTTTTGAACAGTCTCGGCGTTTTGTCTGAACGGTGTTGTCGTAATAAAACTTGGTTTAGTATACACCTCCCCATTCAGCTTTGGCTTCAGATGTGTGTGGGGTGGGGTTGGGGGGGGGCGGGAGGGGGCGCGATTAGCGTGTCCCGAAAAATGAAAGTAAAATATAGACTAGAAATGTTCACGAGATAAGTGTAAAAAAAAAATTAACAGCATTTTCAATTTTAAGCTATTCGTTTTAAATATCAAGTTGACCTGAGAATAAAGTGGTGGCCTCTTAAGTTTGTAGATGGTAAGAACTTGATCTAAAGATGACAAAAGCGAAAAGTGTGATGCAAATATAAAGATATTTAATTTAGTACTTTAAAAAAACCAATAGTGTATGTGTAGAAAAGAAGAAAAAGTTAGAGCAATTCTTGAATGTCATAAAAACGCCGCTGTCACTCGCCTTTAATTTCGCGTAGACATTACCATTACTGTTTATGATGTACCGATATATTCTATTTTGTAAAACGCATCGTGCTCCACTTCTTGTACTGGTCAGGCTCCTGGCTCGTCCCATCGACTAGCCGTGCCACGGGCGCTGCTATGTACACGACTGGGGCTTTTTGCAACACTACCAACGGCTTTTCAGTGGCTGCCCATGGAATGTACAGCGCTTGCATCAAGTTGTCGCCGGTGGAGGTGAACTACACACTCGCCAGGTCGAGCTGCAGAGGTGATAAATAATAGAAATACTTGTCTGTAAATACGAAAGACTAGTCCAGAAGCCTTCTGAATTAAAATGTTTATGTCAAAGTCAAGACGCATTTTTTTAAAAATACTCCGTAGTCGTACTTATTCGATATATATATATATATATTTATATTTATTATTATTAAAGGGTAGCTTTCTAATCTTGTCTTCAAGGACTCGAGTCCTGCTGTTACCCAAGGGGAACGGCGATATTGAATTTTTTTTTCCTTATTATGTAAAATGTTATTTTAATAATGAAATAATAAAGTAGACATTTATTATATTAGCAAAAGGGGTGGGGGTTGGGTTCTTGTGTAATTTCCCACACGTTTATCCCACGACCTGACCCGCTGATATATCTTCGGATACTGAATGATAAGAACTTTCAAAGAAATCAAAAGCAATTATTAAAAACATGACATCTTTAATAGTAACGGAAATAGAAATCGCAAAAACAGGTTGCAAAAATACACAAAATTAAAAGGTTTATTGGATTTAATTAATATCCCGTTCTTTTTCGATGTGCCGCGTAGGTTTCTAATATCATTTTTAAGCACTCGTTTCATAGATACGATACATGATCGATCGTTTTTATTGTGTAGCTGGTGAAATCATTAAAAAATGCATGTCCATATATAGTTTATTATAAATAGGTTGTGTGATGTTTGTATTGTTTGAATAGTATTTGAGATACGATACTTTCATTTAGCCAAATAAATGGAAAAATGTTTTTTTGTCATTCGTGGTACATTATTTTTTGTTAGTCTTGAAAATACATGTTTGAGTTTTTCGTTGTTCCTCAAAATGAGTCTGTAGCAAGACTTTCGTCGAATGAATGTGCGGTCTGAATAATTGGTTCCCGAGTGTGAGTTGTAGTTTTGAACAGTCTCGGCGTTTTGTCTGAACGGTGTTGTCGTAATAAAACTTGGTTTAGTATACACCTCCCCATTCAGCTTTGGCTTCAGATGTGTGTGGGGTGGGGTTGGGGGGGGGCGGGAGGGGGCGCGATTAGCGTGTCCCGAAAAATGAAAGTAAAATATAGACTAGAAATGTTCACGAGATAAGTGTAAAAAAAAAATTAACAGCATTTTCAATTTTAAGCTATTCGTTTTAAATATCAAGTTGACCTGAGAATAAAGTGGTGGCCTCTTAAGTTTGTAGATGGTAAGAACTTGATCTAAAGATGACAAAAGCGAAAAGTGTGATGCAAATATAAAGATATTTAATTTAGTACTTTAAAAAAACCAATAGTGTATGTGTAGAAAAGAAGAAAAAGTTAGAGCAATTCTTGAATGTCATAAAAACGCCGCTGTCACTCGCCTTTAATTTCGCGTAGACATTACCATTACTGTTTATGATGTACNTATATATATACATATATATAAATTAATTCTTATTACAGAAAGTTTGGATGATTTCAATTGATCTGAGATTAATTACATGTAGAAACTTCACAAATAGAGAATTGATCTCTAAGGAGATATTTTACGCGCCTCTTTGTGCATGCATTGTCAGAGTATTTTCATTGTGGTTTATTTGTTTTAATATATGTATATTCTAGTACTTAGAAGAAAACTTTCACACTAGTTTCAAATTGACCTTTTTTCTAGTAGCATATGTTTGACACTATATCTTTGAAATGACATCAGGAGTAATCAGTAACTCTGATTCCCAGTCATGCCGGCTTAAGCCCCATTTTTTTGGTATGTTTGTGTCTCGTGCAGATTTAAACTCCAGGCTTTACGCCATACGAACGACGGAGAAACTGAACATCCTCATGACGGTGTTGTCGGCGGCTACACGAGATTCCTGGGTGGGCCTTGACGACATTGCGGTGGAGAACGAGTTCAGATGGGACGATGATGGGTCAGTGTTGACCGATGAGATGAGACGTCTCCTCTTCTATGCAGGTCAAATAGTTAACTCTAACCTTTTAAATCCAAATATTCACGTTTTCTTGTAAAAATTAGCCTCAATAAGGTGTTCATCTCAATAATTTGGAAGATTATATTTAAAAACATGTTTGAAAAAAAAATCGATGTGCTATTAATGTAACAAAGGTCGTTCAAGATCACATTTGAAAGATTTGTGAACGAGGGTTCAAGCTTAACAAATATTACTTAAAAATTTTTTCAATATTTTACGATTTTAAAAAAAAATAAAAATGTTCTCTTCCTTTTCAACAAAGTATAACATCAAATTTTTAAATTGATAATTATACACCAGCTTTTCTGTGGTGTTGGAAATATGTGTTCCACATATTATATCAGTCCTCATTATTGTTGGGAATTGTTTGCCCTATCTTATGTCAATACCCTTGTACTTTCCAAAAGCTACACTCCTATTACTTCATTTCGTATCACAAGTATTTTTTTTAAGTATGTTTTTTTTTAATATATATTTTTTTTTTTTTTTTTGTTGTTTTGGAAGATTTAAAAATTCAATATTTACAACTTATAACTTTTACACATCACGAATCGCTAGGTTTGGGACATGGGGCCAGTATATCTAAGCCGACTAGTTCAACTTAACGTTCACATATTATATCAGTCCTCATTATTGTTGGGAATTGTTTGCCCTATCTTATTTCAATACCCTTGTACTTTCCAAAAGCTACACTCCTATTACTTCATTTCGTATCACAAGTATTTTTTTTAAGTATGTTTTTTTTTAATATATATTTTTTTTTTTTTTTTGATGTGTTGGAAGATTTAAAAATTCAATATTTACAACTTATAACTTTTACACATCACGAATCGCTAGGTTTGGGACATGGGGCCAGTATATCTAAGCCGACTAGTTCAACTTAACGTGTGTCTTCCTTTAAAATTTTAAAAGTGTTTTTTTTTTCTTTAATCCATTCCACTTATTTTAAATTTAACATTAAAAAGTAGTTAAAATTGCGATTCGCACTCATATATCAGTTAATAATATTATTTCATGAAGGTAATACCTACCACCACCTTCACTCCCTTCCCTTATTTCTTTGACGTAGATCTTGCATTTTCTGAACACATGAGAAGACCTTCATTCTAAGTCAACGTTGTTGTTATTTTTCAAGTGTCTGTAGTTTTCTCTTCCTCCTTCCTAACCCAAAAACTGAGTCTCCGACATTGAAACGACCGGTCCACTACGTTCACGGTATAGCGTCTTTCTTCTTTTTAATTGTCTTGCTCTTTTTCTTTTATGTTACACAGATCAACCCGACAACTACGGCGGCTACGAGGACTGCATCACCTACAACCCCATCACCCCTCCCATGTTTGACCGACCGTGCTTCCCGTGGTACAAATATGTCTGTGAAATGGGACCGACAGCAACCCGATTTTAAGACTACGTTCACCCACTCTACGTTAGCGATGTGTTGCTTAACATTAATTATATATATATATATATATATATATATATATATATATATATGTGTGTGTGTATATATATATTGTGAGGTGACTACATTTATTCGTATATGCAATTTGTTTTGGCTCAATTTTATTTCTAGTCCAGATTATTCAGGAAATGATATGAATCAATCCATTTGTTCTTTTCTCCCCGAAAGGGAAAAAAAAAATATTTGTATCTTTTGTGGTCGTACCCCACATAAAAAAGTAGGGTCCGATGATTGATTAGTAGCTAGAAATGTTTACCTAAACATACCACCTGCAAAGATATGTTCTGAACAAATGTATGCGGTAAATAAATGAAATACATTTACGAATTAGTGAAAGTATTTCTTAAAGAAGATCTTTTAGTTCATTTTTCGTTGTTTTTTTTTAAACAGGTTTTTAAACCTAACTCCATTTCGTTTTCTTAACTTGATTTTTTGTTCAAAGATTTTTAAGTACACATATGTAAAAATACAGATTCATTCCATTCAACTATCATATAGAACGTATTAGACTTATAAAAAAATCTGCCCAAGCATATCGACCTACGATTTCAAGTTTTACTGCTGTCTATAAAACCTGGTGACATCTGTATTAAAATAGTTATCTGTTTTTATTTACGATTTTCAATAAATAAATCGATTTTTATTTAATAAAATTGTACTCTTGTTTTGTTTTTATTTTATTTGTTTTGCCTTTTTTAAAGCAATATTTAGAAACCAATATTTTTTTGCACAAAGTTAAAGTTTTCATTATTTTTTTTCTTCAAATATGTCATCACAATCGTCCATAATCTCGAGCGGCTGTAAAAATGTTCAATAATCCATAGCTTGAACTCTGTAGGCCTGAGGTTGATTTTATCAAATATTCAATAATCCATAGCTTGAACTCTGTAGGCCTGAGGTTGATTTTATCAAATATTCAATAATCCATAGCTTGAACTCTGTAGGCCTGAGGTTGATTTTATCGAATATTCTTTGACTTAAAAAAAACACACATTTTTTTAGTACCCCTAATAAAGTGTCGTAAATCTAAGATGCACTGAAAGCAAAAACTGGGGCAGAAAACTCTTGACGTTTTTTTATGCTCTAAATGTTACAAATATATTTTTAATGAGACCAAAATCGGGTGCGATATTTTAGCACTCAATGACCTTAACACTAAAGTACTGAAGAGTAGGACCGGTTAACGAGAAATACTCCATGATTTTAGCGATTAAGTATTTTATTTTAAGTTTCAACAACGGCAGGTCTCTATGACATTATCAACTGATACGTCCTTGTTGCGTAACTTTACGTGGTCTTAAAAATAAAAGCTGTTTTAAGATTTGGCCCTTATAATGAACAATATGGAGAAAAAAAATGACTGAGGACCGGTATACAAAGAAAAACAATACCAAAGCTAGTGATACTAATAATATAAAATTGCATTATATTATGACTTTTCTATAAACAATTTAAATATAATAGGGAAAAAATAAATGTATCCACTTGCAGCACAGCAAGTAAAAAGGTAAAATCCTCGAAAATTATAACTGTTAATTTACACAGCTCCATAAGGAGTACAATCTTGTCATCATTTAACGTCTCTTATATGTCTAGGGTAATAGGCAAAACATATTTCTCAGTTAGGAGAGCCTTCGGACTATATATTTAAGGATTAAATCAGAACCTCTAGAAAAAAAAAATCTACATTGCATCGCCTGATAGCATTCTTCCAAACAAATAGAACGTATTTGAACGTAAACAACCTTTTCCCAATGAGGTAGTGTGAGCATTTGGTGTAGCACAGCACATTGAATCGGGGACGTTATTATGAAATCAAAACATTCAAGGTGTGGTGAAAACAAACATAACAGCCCTATATTGTGCCCGACATTTCACAGACTGATAGACAACATAAAATGTTGAGAATTTGTAAGAGAGTGAAACGATGGTAACACATATAAACATTTCAACTTTGCAACAATATGGTTGCAAATCATATACTAATATGTCCTTAGGAAATGAATGGCCATCGTGTAATTTGGTCGCTTAAAAGATATCAAAGAGTCAACTTTATTTTAGTTGCTGTTTAACTGACACAAATGCAGTTAGGAAATTCATCGACCTGTTAAGCTCAAGTAACACATTCACTTTCAGTAATGACATTTTTTTATTTTTTTTTTGAGTCAGAGATGAAGGCATATTTTATGTTAGGTGACGATAACCGTTTATTTTTTTTTAGAGAACAAGGTGAAGTTGCAATTCAATGTGTTACAAGTCATGTTGTCGTAAGGGTGTAATGAAAAAAAAGAGGATGTTAGGTGACGATAACCGTTTATTTTTTTTTAGAGAACAAGGTGAAGTTGCAATTCAATGTGTTACAAGTCATGTTGGCGTAAGGGTGTAATGAAAAAAAAGAGGATATGGGGGGTGGGGGGGTGGGGGGGGGTAAATCAGCGTTGCCCAACTACAAACCTTGAAAACCAATCACCATTTTAATACATTTTTTGACAAACATACTCAGGCGATCAATTGTTAGGCATACACACATATAATATATATATATATATGTATATATACATAATACACTTGCATTATAAGAAGACACTACAGCTCTAGGGATGACGAAAATGCATATTAAATTTTAAAAAATAATAAGGTTTAGTCATCTTCTTGTAGCTATCAGCGTGTTACGACTCTTACATAAATTTGTTATAACTCTTGCGTAAACTTGTTATGACTCTTACGTAAAACTTGCTAGGACTCTAACATACACTTTTTTTGGTACTATTACATCAGATTATTATGACTCTTATATACACTTGTTATGACTTTGACATAAATTTGCTATGGCTATCACATAAGCTTGTTGAGACTATCACACAAAGGGGACGTCCATTAATTACGCCATCAAAATATGGGGCGGGGGGGATTTGGAAATGTTTGACAGTTGTTGACAAGGGGGCGGGAGGGGGGTTAGATTAGTTGACATCAACAATCTTGTTTTCTCTATTAAGATTTTAATCTTAAAAAATTGACTTGTTATTAAATTATTTTAAAAAAAATTATAAGTGTAAATGAGTGTAACCAGTCAAGTAATTGTTAGGCTTTTGTAAAATATAAGATTTATTTAATTTAAATGTGTGTCTGTCTGTGCACTGCAGATGCCTGGTCAGAATGTTAGCACACTTTGTTAGTGCAAGAGACGTCAAAAGTTGGCCTCCCTTCACCTGCATATTTGCAGGTATGGAACAAGGACAAGGTTCATGTTTCATGTTCAGTCGAGGTAAATGATATTGATAGAGTAGGAATACCATATTTTGAAAATTATGGGAAGGTAAAGTGAGTAACAATAATAACATCGCTGCTTGAACGGAATTGCAAAATCTGTTTTTGCATCTATTTTGCATCACAAAGGTGATAGGTGGCCGATCTGTCTAAACCGACTCACTCTAAATAGTGGTGGTCTGGAGTTCAATCCTTGCCAAAGCCAAAATCCCAAAGCACCCCGGGTGGATGGAACTCGTTAGCCTAGAAAGGCAACTGATCTAAGAGAAGGCAACTCATCTAAGAGAAGGCAACTGATCTAAGAGAAAGCAACTCATCTAAGAGAAGGCAACTCATCTAAGAGAAGGCAACTCATCTAAGAGAAGGCAAACTCAGGAGCCAAAATGATCAATAAATTGATCGTGGGCACTCAGATTTGAACATTTTCTTTTAAAAAGTCATCTTGAAAAAGCATGTTCAACAGCACCGACAATACCCTCGTGGGCATAAGAAATTAGCATCTGCTTGTCAATAAAAAATGGATTCAAAAAGGACCAATGCGAGTAGCTCACACCGAATATTGCTTATTGCTTGCACCCAATGTTATAAAGATAAATCAGCTGCTATAGACTATGCCAATCAAAGGCGTCATTTGATGGTTTTTTCAGGGGGGGGGGGGGTTCAAAACCAAAACGTCGTCGGCTTATTAAGTTGCGTATTACAGGAGGCGCCACAGTACATAGCAATTTACATAAAACCTGCTAATAAAGGGGGGGGGAGGAGGAAATGCCCCCCTGCCCTACCCAAATGATGTCCCTGATGCCCATTGCTACGATACAGCAAACCTGGCTACTCTTTGGAAAGATGATAGCAGCACATTAAAATAGATCAGCACAAAGTAAAATGCATGTATAAATTTATTTATAATATAATTCCTTTTTTTTGGGATTGGGGGGGGGGTTGCTCGAAAATGTTGACATAATTAAATAGGGGGTCATTGAAAGTTTGACAGTTGTTGTCAAGGTGGGGGAGGGGGTAGAAAATTGCTTAAAATTGTTGAGGTAATTAATGGACGACCCCAAACGTGTTATGACTCTTACATAAACGATTTATGACTCTTGCATAAACTTAGTATGCCTCTTGCATAAACGTGTTATGACTGTTACATAAAAATTGTTTATGACTCTTGTATGGCTTATTAAGACTGTTACGTAAGATTTTTATGACTATTACATAACTTTGTTATGACTATTACATAACTTGTAATAAATATGACATAAGCGTGTGATTACTATTACATCGGCATACGATTAATGCAAAGACAACACAGTATAATAATAATAATAATAATAATAATAATAATAATAATAAGTGGTCTTATATAGCGCGGTACCCCGGCCTAGGGCTGGGCTCACCGCGCTGTACATATATAGCAAAGAGGCATAATCATAATATTAAAATAAAATACATAAATGAAATAAAAACAACATATAAGCAAAACAACACCATAGGTCTATTCATCCACCCACACCAGACATTTTTACAAGGAAACCCATGTACGTTTATCGGTTTATAGGAGGAGAATCAGTCAGAGTAGTAGAGTTTAAATAGATGTGTTTTGAGTGCAGTTTTGAAGGCCTGTGTGGTTGTTATATTGCGGATGTGTAGTGGCAAAGAATTCCATTGTTTGGGGGCGCAGAAAGAGAAAGATCGTTCACCATATAATTTAGTGCGTGTCTTGGGAACGGACAGAATACGCGAGTCTGCGGAGGAGCGAAGTTGTCGAAGGGGTGAATAGATGCGCATACAACTTCTGAAAACGTTGTAATCATCACATACCTTATACCCTGATATTTCATTGATATGTGTGGGCAAAATGATAAGGCTGAACAGTCAATTGTGATTAATGTAAAAAAAAATCAATAGCAATCGACCCCCTCCCCCCCTCCCAATGACACTTTTGTTAGATCTCCTGCAGTTTCCTTAGATATGACAATATTACAAATGAATTTCTAGTGCGTTGTTTTGAGCTGATAGGAATATATTCTTACCACCCAAACTTGGTTTCGGTTCATTTAACCTTACACTATCCAACTTAATCGAATGGAATTTTTTTTTTAAATGTTGTTCTAAGTTGCATACAAAACAAAAAATCATTTGAAAATCTTAATAAAAAATAGAATATCTCAACTATTCAATACCAAGGAAAAGTATGTCTATAATTGTGACATGCATGAATGATTTTAGTCCATTCATGCGTGAGACAGACGGAAAATGTCAATAATTGTTTGAAACCGCTTAGATCTACAAAATAGTAAATATTGACGGGAAAGCTGTGCAATCATCGTGGGTGTTGAGAATCAATAACAATAAACAAAAAGAAGCAATTTTTTTCAATGAGCAATCAACTCGGCTTGCGTTTTAAAACTGGTCTTAAAGTAAAGCGCACACTGCGTTGACATAATAATAATTGTGAGGGCCCTTAGTGTACTGAACTACCTGATGTCTAAAACATATCAATTGTGCGGGCCCATGATGTACTGGACTACGTGATGTCTAGAACATCTCAAAATGTGAGGGCTCTTAGTGTACAGGACTTTATGATGTCCAGAAAATATCCATTGCAATAGTCCATGATCTACTGGACGATCTATCATCGTGCCATGTTGTTTGCAATCTGTCATCGTGTGTCCAGACGTCTGCCACAATATGTCATCGTGTGTCCAGATCCCTGTCACAATCTGTCATCGTGTGTGTCCAGATGACTGCCACATTCTGACATCGTGTGTGTCCAGATCGCTGTCACAATCTGTCATCGTGTGTGTCCAGATGACTGCCACAATCTGTCATCGTGTGTGTCCAGATGACTGCAACAACCTGTTATCGTGTGTCCGGATGACTGAAACCATCTTTCATCGTGTTTCCAGACGCCTGTCACAATGTGTCATCGTGTGTGTCTAGGCGCCTGTCACAATGTGTCATCGTGCGTGTCCAGACGCCTGTCACAATATGCCATCGTGTGTGTTCAGACGTCTGCTACATTGTGAACCCCATTTTTCAAATGTTATTTCTTAATTTCCATTTTCTACCCCCACCTTCCGGTCAAAAATTATATCAATTTATATGGCTCTATACAAATGTATATGTTTTATATACATGTGTATGCGCTATGTCAATGTAAGTGGCTCTTTGTCAATGTATATGGCTCTATGTCGTTGTACTTACAGTTGTAAGTGTAGAGAATTTACTCTCTTATTTAATTATTTGGCTCATTGAAAAGCAGTACGCAACAAAAGACGATACTATAAACTAAATACAACAAAGAAAAGATTCCCAAACTTGGGCTAATTACAATTAATAATTGTATTAAGTTAATAATAAATTACAAGCTCAATAAGAAATAAAAACTTAAGCTACTGACATACAATACAGTGATGATTTGTACCGGTATAATGTATAAAAAAGTACAATGTTGAAATAAAAGCACACACACACACAAAGTATAATCAACACATCTTCATGAAGTGAGTGGAAAAAAAATATATATTTATCTTCCGCCAATCCCTCTAGAGGCGTATATATAGCCTGTTTCAGAGACATTTCTAGAACCGGCTTACGCGCCAATGTTGCTCAGCGGTGTGTAAGAACAAGTGCCTCGAGACTTCTGGCAACAAGGGGTGGGGGGGGGGAGACAAAGATGCCTAGTTTTTGAGAACCCTTAATGTTTTTATTTGTTATCAATAAAGTTTGAGCAGATAGTAACAGTTGTGCTCTATTGAAATAGTAATCGCATTTTTTATGGATTACGTGATGCGGCCCAGTCTCACTATGACTCTAGCCCCTGCGCCCCCCCCCCCCCAACTGGATGATTTGAGTTTGAGACCCCTTCTCTATTTCAATTATAAGGCTCTATATCAATGTATACGGTCCTATTTCAATTCATAATGCTCTATTTCAGTTTAAATGGATCTATGTCGATGGATATGGCTCTATGTCATCATATATGGTTCCATGTTATTTTTGTTTTTCAATTGTTGCGAGTGTCCTTTTTTTTTTATTTCAGCCAACAGAGGGGACGCCTACCTTTCTATAATGTAGTTGCTTTCTATAGTGTAGTTGAACTTTGTGTGCACTTTTGTGCTGCAGGAGAATCGCGTTACATCTCCACTCTTAGGATGACGTGACTATGAATGGAGATGTCAGCATGGAGATCTCTCGTGGGAAGTCGCCTGTATCATCTCAACAGTCAACTGAAGGTCCTTATGCGAAGTCGTATCTCTCACCTCAATGTACCCTTACCGTCAGCTCTAGTTCTTTTTCTTTTTTTTTTCTAATACAAAATGGTAAGTGGTGCCTCACGAGAACGCTTATTGATTAGAGCCCTTCATCTCCCCCAATTAATTTAGAAACTAATGACGGGAATCTTTTAAGGGTTAGTTGTGTTATAGGTATTTTTGCCCCTTGGAATGATTACGTGATAATTGAGCCTCTTTTCTAAATTAATATATTTCCGCCCCTGTCGATGATGGTGTGAAGAACTTTTTAAAAAATGGCAATGGTAAGCTTCAGTTTAAGTTTTCTTTTCCTTTTTATTTTGTTGTTAAAGCTCTTGTTAAAAAAACAAACAAAAAACACTTCTGTCATGCAAGGGTAACTGAAATCCCTGTCAATGAACTTTAATCCCTATTGCTCTACTTTTTTTCTTATTTTTAACCAACGGCAACACTGTTGCATTCTTAGTAACTGTAGACGTGTACTTATAAAAGAAACACTACTTACAAGAGGAAGAAAGAAAAAAATATATATATAGATACAGGCACACGTTTGAAGTTACAAGCAACTTCAAAGGCGTCCTTGGAAAGAATATTGTGCAGCGAAAAAAACAAACAAACAAAAAAACCAAAGTATAATGTGTTCAAATATTTGTGGAAAAAATGATGTTTTTTTAGACTACTGAATGAAGATTATCCTGTGTAACGTGTGCTGTAACATATGCTGTAACATGTGCTGTTACATGTGCTGTAACATGTGCTGTAACATGTGCTGTAACATGTGCTGTAACGTGTGCTGTAACGTGTGCTGTAACGTGTGCTGTAACGTGTGCTGTAACGTGTGCTGTAACGTGTGCTGTAACGTGTGCTGTAACGTGTGCTGTAACGTGTGCTGTAACGTGTGCTGTAACGTGTGCTGTAACGTGTGATGTAACGTGTGCTGTAACGTGTGCTGTAACGTGTGCTGTAACGTGTGCTGTAACGTGTGCTGTAACGTGTGCTGTAACGTGTGCTGTAACGTGTGCTGTAACATGTGCGGTAACATGTGCTGTAACATGTGCTGTAACATGTGCTGTAACATGTGCTGTAACAAGTGCTGTAACATGTGCTGTAACATGTGCTGTAACATGTGCTGTAACGTGTGCTGTAACATGTGCTATCGTTACACAAACCCGTGGTTCATTGAACACCATTGAAACGATCACATATTTTATGGTGAATATTTGAATGTAGAGACCCAACCGTAAGGGATTTTCTAACCCGAAAAATGAAAAAAAAAATTGTCTTCGGGTTAAAACCGAAAGGAAACCAAAAGCGTATCGAGAATTTCGGTCGAAACCGAAAGATTTAGATATTTGGAATCTCGTTCACGCGTACTTTCTGCCCACTTGGGAAAAAACAGATGTAAGAAGGTGTCAATGTTTATATTCTTTTGATGAAAATTGAGAATCTGGTGAATTTTAATAGATAAACATCTAATGAATACACATGCTCTTATAAATGAATTAAACAGTAATTAAAAGTTGTTAATCATTTATTTAAAGATTTTGGTGAGTTAAAATTTTGATTTTATTAGGGGGGGGGGGAGGGGAAGAAATGCAAATCAGACTCGTGGGTGCCCCTTGCCTTAAAAAAAAAAGTTATAGTTGCAACGTTACCTCGACATACTTTGAATGAGTCGAAGAGTAGCCGATCTATTGTTTAATGGTATGGTCCACTAAAACGTCCAGACGTTAACATTGAAGGAACTCTTTGTTCCGCTAATTTATACATTTAAATAAGTGCATCGTTTAATTTTTTTGTTTATCCACAATAATCAATTAGACTTTAGATTTGAAGCAAACTAATCATGAGCGGAACGAATGTTGAGCTCGGCTAAGCATGATTATAATTATATAGCAGGCCGGCTACATAATTGTTGTATTATATACCTGTGGGGGGACACGCTGCTCTGCTACATATCTAACTGCTCGCTACTACAATGCTGTGCGTGTGAATTATGCCAATGTTCATGCGAAAATCAATAAAAAAAATACTATGTTTTTAAAGCTGTTTATCTCCACTGTTGGAAATAGTTTATTTTATAACATTGTTACATTAACAGTTATGTTCGACAAGCTGTCCTCGATTGACCATGACAAAAGAATTAACATTTGTTCCAACACCTAGAATTAAATTAGTTTTGCAACATTTTCATGTTTTACAATACTTAACTCAAATGAAAAGAAATTAAACGAGAACCCCACTCCCCCCCCCCCCCCCAAAAAAAAAAAACCAAACAAAAACCCAAAAAAAAAAAAAAAAAAAACACCCCCCCCCCCCCCCCCCCCCAAGAAAAAAAAACCCAAGGAAAACCCAAAGAAAACCAATATCATGCAATGCTATCCGTATATTTTTTTTTTTACATTTTTTTAAAACTTAAAATGTACTTTTCTAAACTTAGAAAATAAAGATGTGTGCATCCATGAATGCACTTACCACAAAAGTGCTCTTATCAAACATAATTGAAACTGTCATTAAACTTAATGCATGGGATTACCGTTTGAGTGTGACATTGTTGAAAGGCTGACAATCCTGAAGTCTTATGGATAAGCGAGAGAGGAGAGGATGGTGGGGGGTGGGGAGGGTGGATGACTTAGAATGTTACGCTTGAGAAGGTAAGTGTTGAGGCCATGTTTTGTCTGGTAGTCTTGTATCCCTAGTATTTAGTGTCGTGTTACATCCCAAGGCTTTGCGTAGAAGTAGAGACGGACTATTACTAAAGTCGTCGGCTACTTTTAGCTTAAAGAACCGAGCCCCGACCCCCCCTCCCCAAATAAGAGTAGTGAAATATAGTGGTTATAGAGAATCTTTTTTTTTTAACCAATGGTTTGAAAAGTTTATGGATATGAAAAAACTTTTGCTGTAATCATTATGTGATTGTATAGAATATCTAAATGGAATGAACGTATCTACTTGTAGCTTAAAGAACCGAGCACCGACCCCCCCTCCCCAAATCAGAGTAGTGAAATATAGTGGTTATAGAGAATCTTTTTTTTTAACCAATGGTTTGAAAAGTTTATGGATATGAAAAAACTTTTGCTGTAATCATTATGTGATTGTATAGAATATCTAAATGGAATGAACGTAATGGGTGTAGAGAAAGACACAATTTAGCAAACATTTTTGTTTTTAGATTCTTTGCATGTAGAGAACACTGGAGGCGTATTGACGCACTGATTTTATAGAAAATCTGAGTGTATAGACCATATGATTGTATAGAACATCTGATTGTATAGATCATATGATTGTATAGAACATCTGATTGTATAGAACATCTGATTGTATAGATCATATGATTGTATAGATCATATGATTGTATAGACCATATAATTGTATAGAACATCGTATTGTATAGATCCTATGATTGTATAGAACATCTGATTGTATAGAACATATGATTGTATAGACCATCTGTTTGTATACATCATATGATTGTAAAGAACACCTGATTGTATAGAACATCTGATTGTATAGAACATATGATTGTATAGAACCTATGATTGTATAGAACATATGATTGTATATAACATATGATTGTATAGAACAAACGATTATATAAACCATCTGATTGTATAGAACATCTGACTGTATAGAACATAATTATTGTGTAGAACATATGATTGTATAGACCATCTGATTGTATAGAACATATCGTTGCATAGAACATTTGATTGCATAGAACATCTGATTGTTTAGAACATATGATTGCATAGAACATCTAAATGTATAGAACATCTGATTGTAAAGAACATCTGATTGAATAGATCATCTGCTTGTATAGACCATCTAATTGTATAGAACATATGATTGTGTACAAAATATGATTGTATAGAACATCTGAATGTATAGAACATCTGATTGTATAGAAATATTATTGTATAGACCATCAGATTGTAAACAACATATGATTGTATTGAACATCTCATTGTATAGAACATCTGATTATATAGAACCTATGATTGTATAGAACATATTATTGTATATAACATATGATTGTATAGAACAAACGATTATATTGACCATCTGATTGTATAGAACATCTGACTGTATAGAACATATGATTGTATAGAACATCTGATTGTATAGACCATCTGATTGTATAGAACATATCATTGCATAGAACATCTGATTGTAAAAGAACATGTGATTGTATAGAACATATGATTGTATAGAACATATGATTTATAGAACATGTGATTGTATAGAACATATGATTGTATAGACCATCTGATTGTATAGAAATCTGAACGCATAGAACATATGACTGTATTGAACATATGATTGTTTAGACCATCTGATTGTATAGAACATATTATTGCATAGAACATCTGATTGTATAGATCATCTGATTGTATAAAACATATGATTGCATAGAAAATATGATTGTATAAAACATATGATTGTATAGAACATCTGATTGTATAGATCGTCTGCTTGTATAGACCATATTATTGTATAGAACATATGATTGTATAGAAATATGATTGTATAGAACATCTGAATGTATATTACATCTGAGTGTATAGAAAATCTGATTGTAAAGAAAATATGACTGTATAGAACATCTATTTATACAGAAAATCTAATTGCATAGAACATCTGATTGTATATAACATCTAATTGTATAGAACATATGATTGTATAGAACATATGATTGTATAGAACATCTGATTGTATAGACCATCTGATTGTATAGAAAATGTGATTGCATAGATCATATGATTGTATAGACAATCTGATTGTATAGAAAAAATGATTGTATAGAACATGTGATTATATAGAACATCTGATTGTATAGAACATCTGATTGTATATAACATCTAATTGTATAGAACAACTGATTGGATAGAACATATGATTGTATAGAACATATGATTGTATAGAAAATATGATTGTATAGAAAATATGATGGGATAGAACATATGATTGTATAGAACATATGATTGTATAGAAAATATGATTGTATAGAACATATCATTGTTAAGACCATCTGATGGTATAGAAATTCTGATTGTATAGAACATATGATTGTATAGAACATCTGTTTGTATAGAACATATGATTGTATAGAACATCTGATTTTATAGAGCATCTGATTGCATAGAACATCTGATTGCATAGAACATTTTATTGCATAGAATATCTAATTGTATAGAACAAATGATTGTATAGAACATCGGATTGTATAGACCATCTGATGGTATAGAAAATATGGTTTTAAAGAAAATATTATTGTATAGAACATCTGATTTTAAAGAACATCTGATTGTATAGAACATATGATTGCAGAGAA
This sequence comes from Lymnaea stagnalis, assembly GCA_964033795.1. Lineage (NCBI taxonomy): Eukaryota > Metazoa > Mollusca > Gastropoda > Lymnaeidae > Lymnaea > Lymnaea stagnalis. The sequence continues at coordinate 276,031 of CAXITT010000344.1, read as the reverse complement.
CACTTATAGCAGAGAACATCTGGAAGCAAACAAATATATTGTAGCAAACATCGGGGTGTTGAGAATATCTGGAAGTAAAGAATGACTATCGTAGAGAATATCTAGATGTAGGGAACATCTTGGCGAAGAGAACTTCTGAGTATAGGGAACATCTGGGCGCAGAGAACTTCCGGGTGTAGGCAACATCTGGGCGTAGAGAACTTCTGGGTGTGGGGAACATCTTGACGTAGAGAACTTCTGGGTGAAGTGAACATAAGGGCGTAGAGAACTTCTGGGCGTAGAGAACTTCTGGGTGTAGGGAACATCTGGTCGTCGAGAAAATGTGGGTGTAGAGAACATCTGAGTGTAGAGATCATCTAAGTGTAGAGCTTTTTTTTTCAAACTGACATCTACAATGTCTTTCCCAGACCTAACAACACTCTAAATTTAACTAGTTTATCATCAAAGCCTTTTCTTACTAAAATAATTACCGTATTTAAGCAAGAGTTACTCTATGTCCATTCTCTGTGTCCGTCATCATTCTTCTCAAACATAACTTAGTCACCGAATTTTCAAGCTACACTTTTCAATGATCATCACCCACTTCCCTTTAAAATAACGCAGTGTCTGTTGGTTATCTCTCACCAGTGTAGTTATATTTTATTAAGTTCAGAATGCATGCTTTCTGGAACGATTTAAACTACACCATTTATACCAATTTAAATCGATGTCGTTTAGTTATCCGTACTACACCAACCAGCATAAAAATAAGTGAAATTATTGGAAGATAGACATTCTGCGCGAAAGAGATAAAGCTGGCAAACTCTCTGAAGATATATGTGTAGTTAAAATGTACAAGCATCCACGATTTACCGTTGGTGAAATATGTAGATACATTATCACCTGTGACACGATTGGCAAGTCATAATTAAGTCTTAGACGAGACGTCACGCTTCATATAGTTAATTTTGAAAGAAGTGGGTCACATCTCGCATAGCTTTAAAGCCTGGGGGTCACGCCTCACCCAGTCTAAAAGACGCGGGTCTCGTCTGGTGCAGCGCTAAGGCAATGACCGAGTGTCGTGCCGGGTTCATACTTTTATCACTTCACTATATAAAGGCGACTGTGTGTACTAAGGATAGGTCGCAGCTTAGGAACTTAACCCCCGATCGATTTGAACTTGAACATAGCCGTTTCTGTGCTGCTCGCAAGGTTGATTCACGCTTTAACATTCCTTTGCTGCCAGCAGGCTGATGTGGACACATGTTTTGCGTGTATGTAGTTTTAGAATAATTTTTCTCTGAATTTAATTAGAACCATGACATTTTAATGTTTAAATCAGTTTCATACATTGATGTTGTGTTAAGGGAATTATGTTGTTGTAACTTTATGCTGAAATAGGTGATGAAATTCAGATGGAATTATGTAAATGTAACTGATAATTAATGGGGATTTTTTATCAGTTGGTGACATAATAATTTATGTCCAAAAAAAAAAATCTGATTTCAGAAATAAACCAGTGGCACCATAAATATTTTCCCGACGTTTTCGACTTTCCAAATATACAGGTAACTATTAGAATAGGTGCTTTAAGTTTACGATTACCTATTAGAATATGTGTCTGATTTGTTGACATATTAGAATAAGTGCCTATAATGTACACAGGACACACACATACATATATATATATATATATATATATATATATATATATATATATATATATAATATATATATATATACATATATATGTGTTTTATGTTTACGATTACATATTATAATATGTGTCTTATATGTTGACATATTAGAATATGTGTCTATAATGTACACAGAACACACACATATATATATATATATATATATATATATATATATATATATATATATATATATATGATATATGTATACACATAACTTCTCTTTAAATGTGCAATGTGCCTGTTGAAGTACCGTTCTTGTTTTGAAAAATGAATCTCCGTTGTGTCTCTCTCCTGTCGACCTGCTGTTGCTAGACCGTATTAGTTATTTTAATCGTATTACCCTGTTGCCGACGGTAATCGTCATTTAGTTCCTCTGTTACACACACATGGGAATGCATTAGCGCAAAACCACAAATATGTGTGGATTTAGATTACATCTGACCGCCGCGTCATGGGTCACGATGACCTGATAAACCGTATACCCGGCGATGCATGTCTTTAAAATGAATGTCGCTAAACATTGATCAACCGTTAGGTCGCTCTTTACAGGAACACACTGTTGTAGTTTAGTGTAGACTTTTTTCAACAACAACAACAACAAAAAAAAAATTAAACAATAAAATAGGCATTTGCATCGCGTGTTAACAATTTAAGTGTGTACGACTCACTCTTGCGACAACAGGCTGGCAAGCTTAAGTCGCAGTCGGATAGCATCACCACAATAATGCAACACAATGTAAGTAGAATGGTATGAATTCTATTCTGGTTCTGGTAATGTTTCGTTGCTGCATCCATGTATTGGCATCTTTGCAACGGTGGGGGGTATGATGTTGCTACTCTAACAGCTCCTAGCTGATGCTAGGGCAGCCTTGAAGCTTTCGACCGATGTCAATTTTTAATGTTTAGGAACAATCATCAAATAAAGTTAAAGATCTTCGCAATTTAAAAGGAAAACCCATAATTAAACGTGATAAGCTAAAAATTGCAATTTCAAATATTTCGTTATCCGTATGATCATGTTTGCTACATACAATCAAATTAAATGGAGATGCTGTATCAATTATGGCTTTGTTGCACCTGGTGAGCAATGATCTGTGTTTAGTTTTTTTTTGATGGGTTTCTTCAATTCAATACATAAGCCATTTCCGCTTGATTATCAATACGTTTGTATTTATAACGATACACCGTGATTGTTAAATAATGAACAGTTGTAATCACAAATCGTGTCCAATAAGACAGAAACAATCCCTGCTACCAAAGCAGTAATGAGATTTAAGGGGAATATATTTGTTAATTACCATTCAAAGAAAATTTCATTAACAAATATATGCGCTTGTATGACAGATTTGCTGATAGGATCAACATTTTTATTTTTTATTTTTAGGAATATGTCTTGCATATTACATAATTGCAACAACAAAAAATAATTATACATTTAAAAAAATAATAATTATCATAATAATTATAATAATAATATATCTTTACATAATTTTAATTGGATCTGATTTAGATTGTGTTTAAGTCGCTAACAAAAAATGTTATTAAATGCTTCTAATTTTTAAAAATAAATTTGGTTGATTTGTATTTTCACAGTTTTAAAGATGAAATGCCTTCCAGTCAACGTTGTGTCAGTACTAGAATTCATCCTGTTAGCGACATGCATGACTGCAACGCCATCTGCGGGTAATCTTGTGACCGACCCCACAGCAGCCAACTCAAGTCTACACACAAGGCCGTTTCCAACTGTTGAGTCTACGACACACGTCGGAGAAACAACTCAGCCGCGACGAGATGTTGACACGTCCTGCGTCTGTCAGGGCGACAGCACTCGAGCCTTCGCCGAGTCTGGAGTGGAGAGACTTTACATCGCCGCCATAGTGGTCCTCATACTCATCGATTTTGCGACACTCATTGACGTTTACGTCTGGAAAAGATTGAAAAACAAAAAGAAGGAACACATTGACGTGGAAACAACGGAAGACAAATTATGATTTTAAAAAAAAAAATACAGATTACATTTCGTGAGGGCAGTGAATGAACGTCGAATAGGAGCCCATTTCAAATGTTTAGGTAATTGTTTCTAGAAAGACATTGTATTGGAGAGCCTTTGAGAAGATGTTTGGGAAAATACACTTTTTGTAAACGCATTGATTTGTTGAGCCTAAGAATGATTTAACTTGAAGTACTTTTACTGTAACAGTTGGATTTCACATTTCCCATTGTTTGACTTTCCTTAATGCTATTTTGTTATGAATGGAAGATGTTTAGAAAAATTAAACTGATCGGTCAAGAAATTGGCCTCTAGAAGTCTCCGGACATACCTTTTTTTTTTTTTTTGGTACCGGGTACTGTAAAGTATTTTATTTTAAGGCCCTATAGCAATATTTTCCCAAATTTTACCTTCGCTTTTAATCGTGTGTTTTTATGTTTAAAACGGCTAATTAACCCACATCCGATCATCTTATCAAACTAAAAATTNAATTATTCCTTCAAATTATCAGCCCCACCCCTTGCCTCTAACCCCCTCCCCCCCCCCCCCAAAAAAAAATAAATAAATAAAATAAATCAGTTTTTCTAGTTGTTCAAATGGAAGATGAATGAAATAAGACTTGTTCAATGGCTGGTTTTCTGGTGTGGAGATGAATTGTGTAGCTCTTGCCTTGTGAATTGTATTGAGGTTATTCAGAAAAAGAAATTCAGGGAAAATGAAGGATAACTGGTGTCAACTCCTACAGCCTTCTGGGATTGATTACATTCGTCAAATTCTTTTCACACGTTGAAGCGTCGTACTATTCCTACTATCATTGAACAAACTCAACTCCTTTTTATAATAATTATAACTTTAATGTCTGAGTAAATATAATACACATAACACGTGAATATAGCGCCGCTCGCTATCAGACCTAAATAATACACATCCTACCACTCCAAAGTTCCACTCAAGACTGCCGCACGACTAAAATATACGTCACAATACGGCATAGACAATACGTCACGAATCAGCATAAAAATACGTCATAGAGACAATGACGGGAAGAGCGTTCAATAACTATAAGAGTCAAGCGCGGGAAAAGCGTTCAACAACTAATGAACATAATATTGAGTCGCAACAATTACTAATGAACGCTCATACTCGACATATCCCCCCTCTTCCATTTCAGATTTAACTCAGGGAGTCAAATCGTCACCAGAAACACACAATTTACATGAATTTCATCATCAAGAAGAGACCTTCAGCCATATGAATGGTCCTTATCAAAAACATCATTTTGGTATCACTGAAAATCAAACAGATTTATGACATACTGCCATCAATAAAACTAATCATTCGTACATAATTCTAAATGCAATTCAAGAGTTAAAAATTCATGTACGACAAAAAAATCAGACCATTGAAACTGGATGTCAACATTAATTTTCATATTTCATACCAATAAAAATAAATCTATATTTATCCTAAAATATCAGGGCAAATACATGAATATCCTTACTGAATTTGAAACTATAACTAAGATAATCCAATTCATATCACCAAGAAGGTGTATTTTTAAACAAAACCAATGGCCTCACTATAAAAACACAAAACTATCTAACATTATTACAGGTGAGAGATGCCTCACCACAATTTAAGCAGCCTTTATTTGCTGTTAAATAACACAGCGACAGATGGCGGGACATATCTTTTGTCCGTGGATTTCAAAACTTTATGCTTCAACATGTTAATTATAATTAGAAATATCTCTACCTGTTCTTTTGACCCGTGGTCATAACTCATGTGAAACCTCAGTTTTACAATACATATTTTTAAATTGTTACAAAATGAAAAACGAGTCTCATAAAAACGAAATTCAAACAAATCAGCCACTTCAAGGCAATCATAGTTCATTTTAAGAGATTCATTTTTTAACAATACAAACAAAAGCCTCACCTCCCAACTCATGGACCTGACAACTCACCTCCTCTTGAAAATGATAAACAAGACCACCTTTAGAGCTGGCAGCACTCTCTTTAACACTTTCAACATTGTTTTCCAACTTAATGTTAGAGCACTCCTGGCTCTCTAAATCTGGACAACCTTCACTGGCATTACTTGGGAATTTATTTTCATTACAACTATCTGTAAAAATATGTACATTTGAGCAGCCCTGGCTCACATTTACAGATGATTCATTATCATTACAACTATCCGTAACAATATGAAAATTTGCGCAGCCCTGGCTCACACTACCTATTGATTCATCATCAATACAGCTCTCTGTAATACTATGAAATTTTGAGCAACCCCTGCTCATAACAACTTGTGATACATTTTCATTGCAGATCTCTGCAATAGCATCAAAACCTGATCACACACGGCTCACATTATCAACTAATTCATATTCATTACCAGTACATATCTCTGTAAAAACATCATTTGAGCAACCTTTACTCACATTACACAGTGATCCATTTACATCACAATAATTATTAACAACAATTTCCCCTCTTTCCCCCACCTCAGGGATTACACTCACCTCATCAACTTCGCAGAAAAAATCAGACACTTCAACTTCAGGACTTACATTATCTGATGGCTCACCATGAGATACAACAAAAATCATGTCCTCAGACATTAGAACAGGGTTCTCTTTGCTTTCGAGGCAGCCCGTTTCCATAACCACCAATTCATTACATACTGTGGCGCTGGGACAATCCCCTACATACGTCCACCTAAGGTCATTTCCAATGACTTCTACCTTATTAAATTGTCGCCCCCTTTTTTCTTTACATTGGACTTCCTGTGATACACCAGCAACTTCAAACACGTTTTGACCTGAATCTAAATCTATATCTGTACCCTTTGCCACTAGGGGTATGTCAACACGGTCAACGTTGTCCCTTTTAACGTCAGCCGACGGACCAATTAAACAAATCACTGTCATTCCTATTTTAAAAAATTGAGTCGTCAGCAGAGGCAATAATATCATTTTGTTCCTCAGTATCTTTAGCCATGAACCGTGGTTGCGAGGCCGGCTCCTCCCTGTGGTCAGGATCATGCGTAGGTCCACCGTTATCCACATAGTCGTCAATAAAGTTTTTTTTACCTACATTAATAGAACATTTATTAAAATTTTTATAGGGATTCTCACAGTAAATGCTGGCAATGCCATCTATTTCTTCCCCCTGACTCTCGTCATCGTCACTGTTGTTATAATAATATGCCTGTCTCTTTAAAATAATTTTCCATCGTTCTATCTCCAATTCCGCACGTCTAATTTCTTCATCTAGTTTATTAGGTTTGTATTGTCTCTGACTATATCTGGGTTCGTACTGTCTCTGTCTATCTTGAGGTTCGTACTGACTCTGTCAATCTCGGGGTTCGTCTTACTGTCTCGGTCTGGCTGTATGTCCTACACGTCTCTGTTTAGCTAAACTTTCTCGCTCTCTCTGTTTAGCTACACGTTGTGGCTCTCTGTTTATCTATGTGTTTTTGCCATATCTGCGTTTCTATACGTTCTTCCTCTCACTATCTATATGTTCTTCCTCTCTAGCTCTAAGTTCTTCCTCTCTCTCTTCCCGTACGTGCTCTTCAAACTTAACTCTTATATACTCCTCTAGGTCCTCTCCCGTATAACGAAGTAACACTCCCACATGCCTAACTTCTTCTAAACTCCATTTCCCACTGACATATCCAGCCATAGTAATGCAAATTAAGGGTATCATGCAATGAACATTAATTAGGTTTAAGGACCCATCGCAGTCTGTTTAAACTAACTCTAGCAGAAAGCTAAATTCTACCCAGGTAAAAAAAAAAGTTAATACATAAGTCATAATAAAATTAATGCCAAAAATGTTTTAAACAATAAAAATCCAACTTGCCTGGTTCGTGAAATGTCCTCTAGAATTTATATATTATTTAAAACACACACTGGGCTTAATTAAGTGTCAATCGTTTTAACTGTCAATGGTTCTCTCACGAACTTCAATATGGCAGATCTTGGAACACAGTCATTGGGGTGTGAGTGACCGGACGGTTCAAGGGACATCGGCAGTTCACTGGACAGAATGTAGGCGAATCGCCGATACTGGACAGTTCGTTGGTAACTCACCAATACAGAATCGGGCATAGGAAGCTTGATGCGGGACTGGATGTTGGTGGCTCGTTGAAACTTAACATTCTATCACCTGCGGCTAGCTTTGCTACAGTGACGCGCTTAAAATGGAGGATATGTCAGGACACTCACCGCAATCATCTGCAGAGTAAACCAAATAACAAAGTAGATACTGATGACTAAACTTATACACGCACATAGACATGCAGTTTATGCACACATTGTATACGTTACAAACGTAATAAATTTCCATTACAATGTCATGTGTGTATGGTAATGGTATGAAATTTTTTTACACACTCCTATATTCTTTCAAAATTGTGAGTGCATGTGCAACAAGTTTGCAACTGAGCTCTCCGTAAGTGTAATTTTAAGTATATACCTGATATAAGAAGAAAAAATTCACGAAATTATGGTCCTTGTCCTTTGAACTGAATTTATAGAGAAAAAAAAATAAAATAAAACCCAGTCATTTATAACGGCTTGTTACGAACCCGGTTCTACCCAAAAGGTTCGATGGCTTTGTTGTCTAGGGGTTTTAGTAATGCACAAACCATGTATTCTTATCATACAAATCAAAACTTCAACTTCCATTACTTGAAAAGACCAACACTACCCACATCAATATTAATACGTCATATCCCCTTTCGCACAATGCCGCATAAAATGTCAAACATTTAATAACAACATCTACCCACATACTCTCCAAGCAACACGAAAACACAATATACATTGAAGTCCTTAACACAGCTAAATAAAGAATTGTAATGATTATGTGAGCATAGTTTCTCCAAGATCCATTTGTTGATCCAGAAAGCGCTCTGAATCCCCCTTTACATCTATGCGTCGGTCGAAACGACGCAATCTGGAAATGCCTTACACCTTGTTTATCTTTCCAGTTCACTCCCGAACTTTCCACAAAATTCTATAAGAAAATATCAATTACTTTTAGTCAGTAGTGGTAGTAAACAAAGGCAAAGATCAATGGGAATAGGCCACGCCAAATACGAGCAGCCTAATTTGGCGTCAAACAGAGTTCACGGCACAGGGGAAAGTGACGTAAACACATCTTCTACATAACACACAGACATTGCTTACAGACACATTTTCATCTATAACCTATATAGCAGGTAAGTATTATAACTGAAAGAAACAAGGATGAACATTTCACATCTCAATAAGAGAGTTGTTAAACGTATCTAAGATGTAAAACTAATTTTAAAAATCACCATTGACACACTACTGGCTTTGACGTCTTTTGATTTGTCTTTGCTCAGTGGCGTGTACCGCTGTGGACAGTGACACTATTTTGTCGGTTGGACATCATATGACATTTAATTTGATAATATATATATATATCTATCT
>CAXITT010000344.1:233316-264105 GCA_964033795.1 Lymnaea stagnalis | reverse complement strand
ATAAATATTGATTTTCCCAATTTTTCTGTTCACTTTTTTCTGAACATACCCACAAATAAATTTATAAAAAAATAAAAGTCTTAATGTTATATAAAAGTTTTGTTGTTTATTATACTGTATATTGCATTGAGAATGTCTCCTGAAAATTTGGTAGCATTATCTTTTAAAATCAAAAAGTTTTGGTTATAATAAGGCAGAAATTTTGAAAGTGGGTCACATGTTTTTTCAGTTTAATACTAAGATAAAGAAGGGGGTGTTTAAAAATCACCAAAAAAAATCATAACTCCACTTCTATAAAAGATTTAAAGATGAAATTGGTGTTGTTGTAAAGCGTATAGCTGGCCCTTTAAAATGATGTATCATTCATGGCAATTTGACTATATTTAAATTTTGTATCAAAGTACCTAGTTTCATGAGAAGTTTTTAAATATTTTGTAGCAATTTAAACAATTTAAAATTAAATCTTTTACTTTTATTGGTTGCCTACTCCACACTGGCCCCTAATTTATTTTATGGATTACTGGTACACAAACTCAAATAACAAACTAAACAAAAATGTTTACAAGCCACTTTCACTTAAGTTTTTTTCTATTATTTACATTCAAGATACTCAGTACATTACTTGGTAGAGAAATAGATTTTACAATTAATAATGGTTTTGAATCATTCGCAGTCAACGTGACAAAGCTAACCGACAAGATATATCTCGCCACTTTGTTAAGGCGGTCATGTGACTTGGTCGCCGGACAAATAGTGCGGGAGATATACGTCCGGCGTGCTGGACGTGTAGACACTGCCTATTTTGAATAAAAATATACTTACTTCTTTAAAGGTCCTCCGCTACTGTAGTGGCCAAAATTGAACAATATCGTCTAGAATGGCGTTGAAGACATAAAAACCATTTACTTTCACATGTTGTCGCCACATGAACTCACACATATACAAATCGAGCACATGTCTGTGTGTGCCGTTGTGGTGCTTGTTTCTTTCTTTTGCAGATTTCCACAAACGTTCGATGCTTTGGGTATTGGCTATTGGCACCTGAGTTTGGATCCAAAAACTTAACAGAATGATTGACCGTTTGATGAGTCAATCCCGGAGTGGTGCCCATTGCATTATAAATATATGCTCTGATTGATCTGACATGATTGTTGTGCCCAGCAGGATGTGTGCTGTGATTATTGGCATAAGTGTAATTTGTAGCTGCTGATCTATCTTGTACACAAAACATGAAAAATTCACTAATCTCCTGACAAATGCCTCCAAAGTCCCATTGTTGTGGCAAAACTTGCCCGACATGATTTTTTTCTGCATGTAAACAGACTCTTCGATTTCGACTGAGAATAAACATGACTTACCGTGTAAATTATGTGAATTTTGTTATGGATGAAGCATGAATGGATCCTAACACATTATGTGTTTTGGGAAATAAGGCCCATGGAGGCCCCTTAGACACCCCTGGCACAGAGTTCTACTTCATTTCCTGCCCTCAGGGTACTTTTCGGTTGTTTCAGACAGAGCGGTCCTTTTCACCATTGTGCATCCAATTATGGTTTATTTGAGCTGGGTGTTACTGAGAAAGTTGTCTGCATACTTATTAGTTATTATTATTATTATTCTTTCTCACAAACATTTTAATGATATATTGTGTAAAAATTAGCATAAGTACTCAAATGTGGTGCTTATCCCATGACATGAGGCATATTTAAAGGCTCTATTTTTTCTAAAAATTCATAGGGGTCATCTCTATCCAATTCAGAACCCCTAATCCAAGGATTCACAACATTATGGTAAACATAATCATTTTGATTGTCTTCATTACTTTCCTGATTGTTTTTGTCAGTGTCAGATTCACTGCTAGACAGCAAGAGATCAAGAGGGTTACGTCCCAAGGGGTTAACGAAAAAGCTTTCGGGTGACCAGCTCTCCTACCAGCAATGCTGCTAGAGCATGAATTTCAAATATCCTTCTCCAGAGTTTCCCAACCGTTTTGGAGTCACAGCACCGTTGCTGCACCAGAGTCTTTTCAATTTTGCTCTAAGTCACATTCTTTGTGCACTGTAAAATAGCACTTTTTAAACAATCAAATCCATTTTTGAAACCTTATACAAGAAGGCATACCTCATTAACTTCACTTGACTCTATCAAAACAATATTTAATTGATACAGCATAGACGCTGCACAAAAACAACTGCTACTTTAATAAGTACAGAGTACCAAGTAGGTTGGAGAACTAGTGAAAAATACCAACATAATTATAAATGGCTTGCATTAAGTCCATTAATTTTTTAACACTTCAGGTTGCAGCAGGACACAGTCTGGGAGCCTCTGTCCTAGTCAATTACATGCCATAATAAACACATATCTTTACATTTTCTCTTAACACCTAGCATCATCTTAGAACATGAATTTCAAATATCCTTGTCCAGAGTTTCCCAAGCGTTTTGGAGTCACAGCACCGTTGCTGCACCAGAGTCTTTTCAATTTTGCTCTAAGTCACATTCTTTGTGCACTGTAAAATAGCACTTTTTAAACAATCAAATCCATTTTTGAAACCTTATACAAGAAGGCATACCTCATTAACTTCACTTGACTCTATCAAAACAATATTTAATTGATACAGCATAGACGCTGCACAAAAACAACTGCTACTTTAATAAGTACAGAGTACCAAGTAGGTTGGAGAACTAGTGAAAAATACCAACATAATTATAAATGGCTTGCATTAAGTCCATTAATTTTTTAACACTTCAGGTTGCAGCAGGACACAGTCTGGGAGCCTCTGTCCTAGTCAATTACATGCCATAATAAACACATATCTTTACATTTTCTCTTAACACCTAGCATCATCCTAATCCCTCTTCCAATAATAAATATTAGTATCTTGATCCTTTGAATGCATTTTATATAAAGATAAAATCCAGCTAGTGCATGTAAGAAATATCATTGTAAGACTGTATTGGAATGGTTAGTTTCACTGATTAGGTTAGGGTAAAGTCTTGCACATTCACAATTTAGTTAAAATTAGATAAAAATCCCTAAAAAATCTAAATTTCCTTCTGACATATGAGTGCATTTTTGCTGTATAAGAAATAATTAAAAAATGCGAAAGAGCTAATTAAGATGGATTGCTTCTTATATTTAGATTCATCGGTCGCTATAGCATACATTTTTTTGGTTAAAATCTTAGTAGCAATAATTAAGAGTTATATCTTGCAGGTTAGAATTATATTACCATTGATCTGTGACAAAAAATCTTATTTAAATTTTTAAAGATTCACTACCCGGTACTGTAATGCAGTTGTAGTTAAAATCTTGCACTGAGCTTGACGTGACCATTTTGAAGGTTTTCTTTTGTTCATTTAACGCCACCTCCCTAATTTCCAATAGTGGTTTAATAGATTAAATAAACAAAGCTATTCAACTTTCCCTTAGAGAACCAGGAATTTTTTGTCAAAACACGGCTGGTGTAAAAGCAATGATTACACCAAGTGTGTGATTAATTTTTTTGGTACTTTTTATGATGGTAACTTTCAGGTTAAAAGTGTTCATAGGATATTGTCTTCATATTAATGCAACCTTGCGCTCTAATATAATAAAGTTTCTGTCTTCTACTAATTAATGAATTATTTTACTTCCAGGTTAAAGTTGTTGTTTTCACAGAGATCACTTGAAGATCCCCGTCACTGCCAGAATTCACAGCTGCTCTTATGATGAATGTGCAGGAGGAATCATGACATGCCAGGACAATGACTGGTCAACATTTTACTTCAGGTAAATCCAGTCCTTTTTATTCTATTTATTTTTCATTACCTATGCCACTAATTTTTTAAAAAAAATTTTTGGTTTTACGTTTTAACTTGATGCTTAATTTATCACACTGGGTAATAATCTTGAGATAACTTGCCATTATTGGGATCTTGGAGATTTATTCCCAATGGATCATAAGTCAACCACAATCTTAGTTTTGGCCAGGAAAACCCTGAAAAGTGTGTAATCTGCTTATTAGTGTACTCTTTCAGTTTTGGCTGGGAAATTATTTTAAAGGTTTTCATCAAAACCTTAAAAATAATTGCTTATTAAAAAGACTTAAAACTATTAAACATTCAGTATTATGTATAACAGCGACTCACTTCACTTTTCTACATATATATACCGTAACCACACTGAACAGAATCAGTCATATGCTCACACACAGACACAATCTTATTGTTTTCTATAATAGAATCAATGTACCTGGTCAAAACCTCCTGTGACCGACTCAAAGGCCCACTTATACCGTTGAAATATTTTTTGTGTAAATAGGCCTTTGAATAGGGATCTACAGTACATGCTTATTTTTTATTTATAGCCATGTCTAGACTTAATTATGTGATGATCATTCTTAAACATCATCCAAAAATTCAAATTAAATAATTAAAATAATAAGTATGCCGCTAAATGGGAGAAATAGAGATTGATAAACAGATCAATTTGTTAATGCAGATCATTAGTAGGGCCCTGGCCTGTTTCACCACATCCTTCCATTCAGACATCATCATCATAGGTGCTACAGCCCATCATAGGGGCCTGGTCTGCTCGTCTGCTCTACAACATCCTCCCTTTTAAGCTGATCCATGACTTTACACCTTCCAGGTGATTTTAGTCCTTTACAACTCAATCCATATCAGTCTTGGTCGACGGATGAGCCGTTAACCCCTAGGCTTCTGTCTGTAGATCACTTATGCTGTTCTACAATCTAATATCCTCTCAAGGTTTCTTGCCCAAAGCAGCCTGCACCTTTAAATTGCAGCAACTACGGATGGTTCCGGTACTGAAAATGTTCATTAGGAAATTGCATCAGCGGACTGTCAAGCTAGTACATTAGCTCTTTATGCCCTCCCCAAAGCACACACACCCTCACTCCCCAAGCCTGAGTTATCGGGCTGGGAAGCGGAACATTGGAAATTTCCCTTTGTCAGGACAGCCCCAGCCAGCACTCACTCCACTGAGTACCAGTGGAGGTCACCCCAGCACAAGGACATCCGGTAGGCCCGTGACGCTTCTCTCACAGCATCAGGAGTCAGGATGGTGTATTTACATCCTAAAATCTTACCCTGCCCATCCCTGGGAACGCCCGACGCCGTTGGATACAGATTTCTACAGTGGGTTTCTACCTTGAAACTAATTTACGAAGCAGCTGGGACGAAACGGTTGTCTAGGTACAACTACTTCAACTGCTATGTAAATAGAACCATTGGCATGAGTTGCCACTACTCACCTCATGCCTCGTATCCTTAAAGGGCAACATGTAATCATGCTCCCTACCCTGTTACTGCCGTTTTATTTCCAGCTGCAGATTTTCCACAGTAGCCCTTTAAGTGCCCATTTTCGGCAGATACTATGCACGCTCTTTGTCTGCCAGCACAGGCTCACGCAATAAAGGTGGTTTTGGTCCCAGTCTAGCGCTAGGGGGCAGCACCTCTTTAGCCAGCAAGCCACTACAAACTTGTCAACCAGAGCCCCATGGGATATATATACCCATCCATCATTATCTAACACTGGACTGTATATTTTCTGAGGATTTTCCAGGTATTGAACAGGTTCTCTTCTTTTGTCTAGCTGTTTTGCATTACCATTGGTCTTATTATAATAAAAGTTGTGTGTAGGGCCATCGTAGTTTTCCTTGAGAGATTTCTGCTTCCTAGTTGTAGCTCGTGTAGGCCGAAATAAGAAGGATGGCCTGCTTTTATCCTTTCTTTCATCACTGTCATTATTTCATGTCTCTCTCGCTCACTCACTCTCTCTCTGATGTGCTTGTTTACTTTGATTTTGTCACCTGTGTGTCTGATACGTGACATTAACATTCACTTTGTATTCGCTTCATTTACCTTTAGAGCTAACTCTTCTAATTCATGGAATGCTTAAATTATATCAATGCTGCTTCTCCCCGGTAAAGCTATGTTGTCTGCATATGCCAGGTACTGCACTGGTTGGGCTTTTTAAAGTTGGTTGGTGTCCTGATGGTTGAGATTCTGATACGTTGTTTGTGATAGTTCATCCTGTGCTCACATGTATGTTTCTCTGGAAGTTGTTTGTGATAGTTCATTTGGTGCGCACATGCATGTTTCTCATAACGCTTTCTAAAGGGATGTTAAATAGGATACATGCCAGTGAGTGTCCTTGACTCAGTGGCCCTGATTAATATGAAAGTTCCTCAAGTACTCTTCCTGTACTTTGATTCTTTTTTGGAGGTAGCCATCGTCATGTATAAACCAGGTAAGATTGTTAGAAACTCCAAGTTTCTATAGTTAGAAACTACAAGTTTCTATAGTTAGAAACTCCAAGTTTCTATAGTGCACTTTGCAGATATTTCCTGTCTAAGCTGTTGTGTAGTCCACATATGGTTGGTGTATGGGGATGTTGTATTCTTAGCATTTCTTCTGGAGACATCTGGTGGTCAAAATATGATCTGTGGTGGGTCTATTCTGTCTGAATTCAAATTGATAGTCACCTAGAATATGTTCAGTAAACCTTTTCAGTTTTCTTGCTATTAATTTGTTGATGATTTTGTAGGTTACATTAATTAGGAAGATTCCTCTGTAATTTGAGCATTCCAGTTTAGATCCTCTCATGTGAAATGAGCGCATTACCCCTTTTTATTTGGCATTTCTCTTCTTCCTGCCAAATTCTTGATATGAAGCTCTATATTTGTCTATGCAGTTCGTTTTCACTTAGTTTTAGAAGTTCCGCAGTGATAAGGTCGGTTCCTGGGGCTTTATTATTTTTCATGGTAAAGATCACGCTTTTTGTTTCATAGTTGGTTGGCTGTTCAAAGGGTACATTTCTTGTGGTAGTTTGTAATCCTCATTGGCTCCACCATAAAAGCCATATAGCATCCCTTCAAATTGTTGTGCCCTTCTGGTACCAGACCTGCCAACCCTTCCGATTTTTTCGGAATTATACGGATTTTTTACCCCTCATTCTGACCTTCCCACAAACCCCATAAAATTCCGATTTTGCGAAAATTACATTATAATTTTTCACCCGTCATAAAAATCCGAAAGCGAAGAAAAAGAAAAACGGGTCCGAAGCCGTGCAATTCGCTACTGCCACTTCCTTTGTTTTGATCGAAGCGAACCACAAATTCCATTCTTCATCCATCAATTGATCCGATCGTGACCCATCCTTAGTTTTATTAGTCTTACAGTGGTGTTGTGACCTTTTTTTTTGCTTTAAGCTTTACTTTTCTTATTAAATGGAAAAATTTGTAAAGAGAACTGCTGAAAAAGCTTTTCCAGTGACCGAGGTTGATAGTGATAGTGCTCCTAACAAAAAAATAAATAAAATAAACGGCAGATTTAACGTTTTCGAAAGGAGTATTCGGAAAAACACTCATTTATTCGGTCATCACCCCGTGGCGAAACATTTGCATTCTGCAATCTGTGCCAGACCCACTTATCTATTGAAAGTGGAGGGTACAATGAAATTAATAAACATATCCACACAGCAATGCAGATGCCGAAATAATTTTTTCCATTGTCCATTATTGTGAAGGAAAATTAAAATGAAACTAGGGCAAGCATGAAAGTTGTACTCTTTCTAACTTGCTTGTTACTAAAATCAATTACAAGTTGTCAAAAGTTGTCCAAAAAGCTGTTGGACAAGTGCATAAAGGCCACTAGGGATATGCTGGAAAACTGAACTCTTAGTTAGCAGCCTGTGTACACATGTAAATTGTAAATAAAATGGATCTTCTGTCCTATATATCTGTATATAAACATTTCCCGTAATATTTCTCTCATGCTCTGTGGACTCTTCAAAGACAATGGAGGTAATTTAATATTTAATTTCTTTATTTACTAAATAAAAGGCTTGTGCATTAGTTTACAGATCTTAAACCAATGCGCCCCCAGCCCCGGTGGGAAGCGCCCCACCCCCCTTTCCCCCCACATGCACCGCCCCTACAGATTTTTTTTCTTGGCAGGTTGGCAGGTCTGTGGTACCTTTTCTGTGATCAGTTCCTTATCTATAATGCTGATCATTGATAGGATTCCTAATAAATGCTGCTAGTTGTGCTGTATGCATGAATAAACAAATCCATGTCTTAATTGAAAGCTATTTTCTTTTATAAAAAAAATGTGATAATTAAAACATTTTTATCTTCCCTTATTATAGTATAGGCTATATTTTGGAATGAAAACCTAAAAGCATGTTAAAGTTTAGACTGTAGTGATTTGAAGAAGTTGTTTACCCTTTGTGTTGGTCGTCACTGTCCATCATATACATTTGCCTTTACAAAACAGTATAGCTTAAATTTATTTTATAACTTTTTCACAGCACTCCCATGTATTTCCAAAAATCTTGTTTAATCTGGGGGGAGGGGGGGTTGTTTAGCCAGCCTTAGTAAACATCACAACTATATTTTTTTAAATTTTCTGAAAAGGGGATGCAGCGTAACAATGCATCTTTTTTCAGGTTTGCTCAGTTCCTATTACCTAACCTGATTGCTACCATTTTTAATATTTTTTTGCTTGTCTCGCTCTCTCTAATCTTCAAACTGCACCAAGTTGGGTGTCACCTTGTGATGTGTATGCATAATGTGGGGGTGTGTACATAAGGTGGGTTGTGAGCCCCACATTGGAAAACGATTTCATTAACCAAAGAGATGTTGTAGAATAGATTGAATATGTGTCGCGATGCGATTCTTCTGTATGGCCACAGTCTTTCACTGCACTCCGTTCAGCAGCACACCATACAAACAGTCACCAATGCAACAAACAGCAACCGGTTTGTTGTAAACGAAAGTTTATTTATCACTACTCGATGAACAAGACTTGATGTATAATTTCAGAATTTGATAATAAATCACTCCAACCAAATATTAATCAACATACCAATCCAACACTTCTGCAAGTATATTCCCCATCAATTCTCTCAGCACAACACTTAGCAGTATTCAATCCACAACAGTCAATGTAGCACATCCGCCATCACTCTTCTCTAACCACAACGAAAACTAACGCGTCACTTCCCATTACACAATTACGTCACAACACTCTCACACAAACGATACGGCTGCACATAAAATCTCGAACCAACATCTTTTCCCTATCAAACATGACAACAACGCTCTACACATAACAACAGTGATTCTCATACCCTCGACAATATGTAAGCCTACAATATTATAATTCATCATAAAATCACCCTTCTCTTCTAACTTGTAAAATTAGTGTAAATCATTTGTTCCAATGCAAGTGAATAAAAAGCAAAAAATTATTAAGTATGTCATTCAACACCGCTCCTCAGGAATAATCATTCATTTTGAGCATCTTCTAAATCTTAATTTACTGTAGTTACTGCAGTTATTAACTCTCAAAAACAGCAGATTTTTCAATTTGTTGATATTACAACTAACTATCAAAGTGTCTCATAGGTGTAATTTTGTAGCTAAAGGTAATTGCATGCTCTTATATTGATATTAGGTGATGCTCTTTAATTGATATTAGGTGTTTGTTCAAAATATACTTTCCAAAATTTATGTATATTATTTTTAGGCAAAACAAAACATTTTTGAGTGGACAAAAAACTTAGAATCACAGCTTTACAAAGAAGGAAAAAAAAATTGTTTCCAATTATATTTAAAATATTAGTTAAATTTATATCTTATTACCATATACTCAATACTGTTAATACTACAACAAATATTCATTTTTCAAAAGAATAGACTCACTTAGTGGACACCGTATCAATCAAGGAAATAATGTCACAAAAAGTCACAATTATAATTTAAAATAAAATAATTTTCAAACATATGCATGTAATTATCACTTAAAAAATTATTAGAAAGAATTAAATAAAAATAAAAGCTAAGAAAAAGGGTACATTTTTATTTTTTATTTTATATCAGAGATATCGATCAGATTATCTAATCGGTCATCCAGATGACGCATATACATTCTTGAAAACAATTTCTTTCTTTATTAAAACATAAAATGTATCACAAACAAAGGATCTGATATATACTCTGACCCTTTTACCCTTGTTTTGGAAATGCAATTTAAATTTTGTTTGTTATTGTCATGTTGCAGCGCACATGTAAAATTGTCAGACTTTAAAGTAACCGGTACATCGTCAAAGATAAGATAAGATTCTGTTATTGATCCAAACAAATGGAAATGTTTTATGTTTGCATTGTACAATTTCAGCACATATAAAAAAACAATTTGAACACAAGACATTTGTAATAAATTATAAATTTTTCACCAGCAGCCATTCAGTGAGTTCTCTTAGCCATATCAGACCCCCCTTCGCTACCCCTCTGATACTAATGCACATGCTAAATTTATTAAGCATTCCTTCATCGTGAGCTGTAATCATTCTTCAACAGGAATGAATGTTCAAGAGCAATCACAAGATGAATAGTTGAGAGAAACCACACCTCAACAAGACATGTTCTAATGATCTTCCATCTCATAGAAATCGATCCATTAAATGAATGACAACTTTGGACAATAAGGTATGTGAAATTTTACTATGAAATGAATGAGCGTGATAAGTTGGGCCACCTGGGTGTAGCAAATAGTAAATGTATAGGAAATGTTCAACATGAATACAGCAAAATATTTGGAAAAAAATACTTTTACCAGCATAACAATCGGTCGACTATACTACTTTAGTGAAAACTTGGGCTTAAACAAAAATAGTAAATATAAAATGAGCAATAGTAATTATTAAGATTTTATTAAATATAATGAAACGAGCAATAGTCATTGTTACCTGTATTTATCAAATTAAAAGATGAATCAAATTTCATAGTCATTATAAAAAAATATAATTATTTAGAGCAGTGGTTCTCAACCTTTCTAATGCCGCGACCCCTTTATAAAGTTCCTTATGTTGTGGCGACCCCCCAATTATAAAATTATTTTCATTGTTACTTCATAGCTGTTATGATTCGTAATGTAAATGTCTGATATGCAGAATTCATTTTCATTGTTACAAATTGAACATAATTTAAGCATTAATCACAAAAAACAATAAATTGTGAAATATTAATTTTTTATTACAAAGAAATGAAATTTTGTCTTGAAGCATGGTGTAGCATGGGTAAGAGTCTTAATTTAACAGCAGTAAACTACTTTGCTACATTTTGCGACAGTATGCTAAAAGCGAACATCAGTGCCAAGGTTTAGATTGTTTCTTTCTTACCTGATCAGAAATGCTCAGAACAGTCTTTGCACGAGCACAACGAAGATGATCTTCCACAAGTCTACTTCTATCTTTAGGCTTGATTACCAACAAGCTGGAAAACCCTGTTTCACGAAGATTTTTTGTTGGAAAGAAAGAGGAAAGTGCAACAGAAAAGGGTATGACTGCAAACACTTGATCCAGAATTTTGTAACTGGCATTGTAGAGAAATCATTTCTTGCTTTATCGCTGTCAATCCAGGAAAATCCTGTACTGAGCAATTTTTGTGGAAATTACAGCGACTCAGGAAAATCTTCAACTTTGACTGTGAATGAACGTCTGCCAAGTGCAAATGGGGTGTGAGGCAGATTTGGAAAGTACCCGGTACGATGAAATTTCATCTGTAAGCATGTACAAGTGTTCCTTCACAGAATTTATCATTGTAATTCCTTTGTCAGGTTCAAATCATGAAACAAGATAATATGGGCAACGTATGCATTTTATTTTCATCCAATTTTTTTGGCCAAAGCTGAAATTAAAAGATGTTGCATTTGGTCCTTGCATTGATAAATTTAACTCATTTAAGATGGCGAAAATGTCAACCAAGTAAGCTATTTTCTGCAGTTCATTTTTATCACTAAAAAGAGCTTCGAACTGCGGTCTTGCTTTCTGATTTAAAAAAGTTTTGAGTTCATCACGAAGCTCAAAAACACATTTTAAAACTGTTCCTTTCAACAACCATCTCATTTCGGTGTGAAATAGCAGAGCATTGTTTGCATCAACTCGTTGCACAGTCGAATGTTTAAAGTGCTTGCCTTTACAAAATTGACAGAACTTATGACACTTTTCGTTACTTCTTTTAACTCTTGTGACAGCGTCTTCATAGTTAATATTTGCCGATTAATCAATCAGTAAGTCTCGATTACATTTTGTGACTAATTCAGTATTAGACGTTAAATCCATATCAATATCCTAACATAGCTGGAGCACCATCTTTGCAAACAACCCAAACCTTTTCCAAGAGATATTATGATCTTTCAGAAATAAACCAACTCTGTCAAATACATCACGTGCAGAAAAGAAACTCATCTTAAAGTCACCATCATTAATATACCGGACATAAACTAGTAACTGTGAACAGTTTGCAACATCTGTAGATTCATCAAGCTGGATACTAAATATTGGAAGTGGAGCAGATTTAATTTCCTGGATTCAAGATCAAGAATATCAACAGACATGTCATTTGTTTTTCTACTAACAGTGTCGTTAGTAACAGAAATTGCACTCAACTTGAAACAAATTCATCTGAGGAAAACCCATGAACCGCTCTCTATTTCTGACATTTCTGGTTTTTTAGCCGGACCAAATCAATTGGTTTCTAAGACCATCGGCATTGAAAATGTGTGTTTTCCAATGGTCTTAGGCGACCCCCAGGTTGAGAACCACTGATTTAGAGGATAACCTTTTAATTATATCTGAAAAATTTCATGACAGTCACCATGGTCACCGTAGCCTGCTAGTATTATTATCTAACGATGTAACAGTCTTTATTTTTATGGTCTTTTCCCATTCATCCGTGTAACTCTGGCAATCCCTAAACTTCATTCCACTCAGAACTGATGCTTTTAATTTTCCATGCTTTGATGCCCAACTGCAGTAGATCTGAGAATGAAAGATTGTGCTATTTGCGAGGAAAAATGCTTAATCTAACATTTATTAATGTTCATGCTCCCATCAAAGATATGGAAGGTTGGGGAAAAGAATCCTTTTACGAGACACTGGAAAAGATCTACAAAGAGGCACCACGACATGATATTAAAATAGTGAGTGACGACTTCAATGCCAACTATTGGCAAGGTAAAGTCTGCATAAAGAATCCAATGACAATGGGATCCGACTCATAGACTTTGCTTCAATAAAAGAGATGTCAGTTAGCAGCACCAAGTTTCCACTCAAAAAATATACATACATAAAGTTACTTGGAACTCACCAGATTGAATTACCCACGTTTTAATCAATCGTTTTAAGGATCAGACTAGACATACTAGATGTAAGAAGCTATCAAGGAGCAGATGCAGACTCTGACCATCTACTTGTAAGGGTTAAATATAAGCAGAGAATAAGCATTATTCACAATGGCCAAAATCAAAGAGAAAAGTGATTACCAAAAACTTTCCAAAAATGATGTAACAAGTAAAAGCATCACAGGAGGAAACAGGGAAAACAACATAAATGAACAGTGGGATCGGATTAAAAAAATGCTGTGAAAACATCAGAAAATCAGAAAAAGTATGAGGATTGCAGCAATCAAACAATAGAGTAGGCTGATTTGATCATGAATGCAGACAGACTGTTGAAGAAAGGAACAAAGCCAGAGGAAAGCCATAAAAATGTGTAGGAAGAAAAAGAGGACATGGGGAAAAAGCTAAATGAAAAAGAAGACTTATCAAGGGAGGGAAACATCAGATTAATGTACATAAAGATAAAAGATGAAAAGAATGGAAATTTTGAGGACATAATAAGTGCAGACAATAGACAAGATGAAGATTATCAACCACCAAATGGAGGACCAGACCCTTTAATAAACTAGTCAACGCTAGAAGAAACTTCAGACGTAATCAATTCTATGAAAAACCACAATGCCCCTGGAGAAGATCTTATCACAACAGAACTTATAACTAAAATTTGTCAAGAAGAGAAAATTCCTACAGAATGGCAAACAGCACTAATAACCCCACTACACAAACCACAAAGGAATTTCCCTATTAAATGTTACATACAAAATACTGACAAAAGTAGTTGCCAAAAGGCTACAGCCTTTCACTGAAGAAACACTAGGTGACTTCCAATGTGGATTCAGACAAAACAGATTACGACTGATCGGATGCCTATTAGAGAAATGTTACAAACATAATATCTCAGTACATCAACTCTTTTGGCATATGACAGCATCAAAACCAGGTTGACATGGCTATGCTTGACTTTTCAAAGGCCTTCTTCTACATAAGCTCCACCACTACGGCATTACCGGCAACTCCTAGCTCTCAACATTCCTAACACGTACCATGTAAGTAGTGGTAGATGGCGTCCGAACAGGGAAAGCTACCGTAGACTCAGGAGTTCCACAAGGCACAGTGCTGGGCCCCCTTCTCTTCCTCTGTCACATAAACATCTCAAGTGAGGCTGTTTGCAGATGACTGTCTTGTCTACAGAGAGATAAACGGCTACGATGACCACAACCACCTCCAAACAGATTTGAAGTGCCTTATGAATTTAGCGTACAATTGGGGCATGAAATTTAATGAAACCAAATGCTACAATCAACCTATATGTACTCACTAAACAAGACAATTTTCCAACAAGCATCAAATAACCTAAAATGGTCACCCCATATAAACAAAATTATTAAAATAAAAGCCAACTCCACCCTTGGTTTCATTCGAAGAAATCTGCGCCACGGCCCAACTTCTTGCAAACGAAATGCATATCTCTCACTCGTCCATCCACTACTGGAAAATGGTGTGATAATCTGAGACACACCTTAAGCAAGACGTGGACAAGATGGAGCCGGGGTGCGTTTTATCGCTCGAGACTACAAATCCACTACTTCTGGCTTCGTCACTGGCCTCTGAAAAGGATTTGACATATATTAAACACACCCACCCCACCCCCCGCCATTAAAGACAGACGAGAGGGACTCCGCCTGACATTCTTATATAAAGTGATCATAGGACTAGTGCCGGCCATTTCAGCAGGCACATACCTCACGCCACAGAAGCTAGGTAGACTGATCAGAGCAAAACGCTCACTAAACACTGACTTCACCACTGACAATCCCATAAATAATTACACCCGAAACATTAGCAAATGCTTCACAGTGCAGTATAAACAATCTTTCTTCCCACGCACAATAATAGCATGGAACCACCTGGACAATGCCACTGTGAACTCGACATAGGTCGAAAGCTTCAAGGCTGCCCTGGCATCAGCTAGGAGCTGTTAGAATAGCAACATCATACCCCCAACCGTTGCACAGATGCCAGTACAAGGATGCAGCAACGAACACAACCAGAACCAGAAAAGAAAATATCTTTATAAGACTGATACATAAAATAATTGAAAAATGTTTCCTTACAAGGTTCAGGGAGAATATTCAAAGGAATTTCAGATTAGACGAGGCCTAAGCAAGGAGACTCACTGTCATGTCATACATGCTATTTAATCTAAAATTGGATAGTTATAAAAGTGGTTATCAACTTTCCTAATGTTGTGGTGACCGCCCTACCACAAAATTATTGTCGTTGCTACTTCATAACTGTAGAGTATGTGTGTTTTCTGATAGTCTTAGGTAACCCCTGGGAAAGAATCCGCTCTCTATAATCAACCCCTTCAGTAACTTGCATATGCTGATGACTTTGTCAGTACTGTAAGGGAAAAGTAGGAAAGATATATCAAAAGCCTTTATAAAATGAATTAGCTATTTTTAGCATCCAAGTTTAACCTCGCGATGATAATGCTTCAAGCATAAAATCAGTATAAGCAGGGTTGGAAGTCAAGAAGTCATTAAAATTAAAAAAACACACTTTTGACAAATACCTAGGATCTTTATGAAATGAAAGAAATGAATTACTAACAGAAATAAAAGAAAGAATATCGGCAGGAAATAGGGCATACTTCAGTAGTCAGAAAATTTTCAAAAGTAAAAAGATATAAGCAAGAGAAACTTGGAACCTAACAAAACAGACAGTAAACCTATTAAACTCATGGGAGAGAAAAGTTCCCAAGAAAGCCAAAGTGGACCTGATATTAACACTGCACATGTTAATGAAGTAATCCAAATGTATTTAAATTCTATTTTTAGTTATTTTAGGAGAGTTAAAAAGTTGTGCATGACTGATAAAATTATCTGATTGAATTACCATCTTTTTTTATGCAAAGGGATCATTGGTGATCCTGTGATCATAGATATGTATCAGACTTTGAAAGTAGTATTAGAAATAAGTTTAGCGTATTACAAGCAGGTGACCAAGGAAGTGAAGTTCAGTTTTAATTTCGCTGTATTTAACGACGTAACAAAAATAAGAGATGTAACGATAAATGTGATTCAACATATGCTTGAATTTATTTGTATCATATTATAATTGACTTGATTTACGTAAAATAATTGAAAATGCCTATTATAGATTTAAACCAATTAGTTCTTTTAGCTTTAAGTATGGTAGCAATTAATGAAATGTGTAAAACAGAGTAGGGTTAATCTGAAAAAATAAACACAACAAAACAGCGAACGTGTCGGCAGAAAGCAACATAAAAAACGGTATAAAAATAAGAAATAGCACTTAACTGGCAAGTAGTGTCTATTCTACTTACCAGCTAAGTGCTATTTATTTTTATACCGTTTTTTCTGTTTTGTTCGCTGTTTTTTTTTTTGCGTTTATTTTTTCAGGTTAACCCTACTCTGTTTTACTCATTTTATTTTGTACTAACCTGATTGCAGTCTCTGCCCTTATTACCCCTAGCAATTGATTTATCCATTTGGGAAAGATAAGGAGAGGTTATTTTACAGATAACAAATCTTATTTGATAAATATTTCTTTTATTTTCAGATGGCGTTCAAGAATTGAAGACAAAACTTTGATGAAAGACTCAAATCGGCGCCCCGAACTATTCAAGAGGCAAAGAGTATGAAGAAAAGTCACTATGTCCCATTGCTTTAATAAATAGATGATGCTTATTATTGTATGTGAATGTGAGGCAAAGAGAAATGTACATTGCTTCAATAAATAGATGGTGCTTAACTTATTATTGTATGTGAGAGAAAAAGATGTTTAAAATAAAAGAAAGAAAAACATGTGAAGTTTTTAAAAATTTATTTAATTGAAAAATGAAAACATGAATGCTCTTTATTTTAGGGGGAGAAAAACAAAAATTATCCCCGCGAGACTATCTCCAAGGAGATGAAAACATGAATACTCCTGGTGATATACAGTGAGTTATCTTTACAAAAGAAATATGTTAAAAATGATGGTGACTTGTTTGGTAACTTAAGGACTTGGTGAAATCCAAGCTACCTAAGAAATGTAGGCACCTTATTCCACCAAGCCCAATTTACACATGAAGGGTTCAAGGGAAAAACCAGTTATGTCGGGTTTTGAATTTTAAGTTTGAAAATTCCTCATAAAAGTATGAAAATATCAAGATGTCTACATATTTATTTTTTGACTACGCTGTTTTTTCAGTTTGACCTATCTATCATATTATTCTATTAAACGGAATGTAGCCACAAGAGAAATAACATATGAATTTTGAAAAACTGACATCACTGGTTTTTCCCTTGAACCCTTCACATGTTACAGGCAAAGTGTGAAATCCAGGCATTCTATAAGATCTGCTTCAATTTAAATGTTTATTTGTTTATAAAAAGTCCAGGCACTAAAGCTATAGACAATACTGCTGGATATCTCAACAGTCAATCTATAGAATGCCTGGATTTCATACTTTTCCTGTAAAATACAAATCAATCCATTATTTATGAACATTTGCTATTTGTCTAAAACCACCATCATCTTAAGATCTCGCCAAAAAATATTTACAATGAATTCACATGGAAGGTGTTAAGTTTTTGTACAAAAGACATTTGTATGTTTATCACATGGGGGACTTTGACATCATAATTCTGCATTGCCCCTGTTATTATTTTATTGCTTGTCGCCAAATAATTAAACCGTATTTGTGCACAATTGGAGTCTCATCATTTGATGACCAGCAATATACAATATCACACATCCTTAACTGATTCTAAACAACATATTTACAATGGTATATGTTCAAAGTCTTAAAGTACGTTCACACTGCCGAATAGTTACTAGGATTCTTGCCTTTTAAACAAGATTTTTTGAGCACTGAAACAAAAAATGATGGGACTGTTTATGTAACTTGCCAGCAGAAACTGTACTGGACCAGTGAAATGAAATATGGCAGTCAGCATCTGATATAGTGTATAGAGAGCAGCTTGTAGTCACAGAAAGTTGAGATTCCATGTAACAAATCTGCAGTGTGAATGTACCTTTAAAACTACACCATCTAACACCGGGTACATTTGATGACCAACACTGTATACATCCTTTACTAATACTAGACAACATAGATCTACAAAGTCTTATGCCTACAACAGACGTGTTTACCCTCAAACTCTTAAAATCGCACACCTATCATCACAAAAATGTTAAATACCTTATATTTATCGTAAAAAAAATAAACATACAGTCTATATAATGTTTACACCTCAAAATCGTACATAGTAAACAAGTCTGCTACAAAATCAAATACATGAAAGGTGAGATTCAAATTATAACATTTACGGAAATAATTATAATTTTCAATAAAATCTTTTAAAAATCATGAAAAAAATTTAGATATTGGTTCACAAGTTCATACACACATTTATTTAACATCTTGAAGGGGTTGGCACTTTATTCAGTTAAGTAAAACCATCCATACAATAACTATCAACAATAAAAATAATGGTTCAAGTTGTTGGCACTGCTGGTTCTGTTGTACCCAACATTGGATGTATTATCTGAGTATTACACAATCATGGATGTATCTCAGTTGTACGGAACCAGATCATGGATGTAGTATCTCAGTTGTACCCAATCATGGATGTATCTCAGTTGTGCCCAATCATGGATGTATCTCAGTTGTATCCAATCATGGATGTATCTCTGTTGTACCCAATCATGGATGTATCTCTGTTGTACCCAACATGGATGTATTATCTGAGTATTACACAATCATGGATGTATCTCAGTTGTACGGAACCAGATCATGGATGTAGTATCTCAGTGGTACCCAGTCATGGACGTATATCAATTGTACCCCAATCATGGATGTATCAATTGTACCCCAATCATGGATGTATCGATTTTACCCCAATCATGGATGTATCAATTTTACCCCAATCATGGATGTATATCATTTTTACCCCAATGATGGATTTAGTATCTCAGTGGTAGCCAGTCATGGATGTATATCAATTGTACCCCAATCATGGATGTAGTATCTCAGTTGTTTCCAATTGTGGATGCATCTCATTTCTGATGACCAAAATTAAAATTGAGAATAATATCAAAAATATTTTACTATCTATATTTTTAAGTTTATATTTGTGTCTTTATTTCTCACTCTTTCAAACTGAGTATCATTTGGGAGCAATAAAAAAAACTTACTAAATCTCATGTAAAATAAAACTAACTAAAAACTGGAAATACATTTACTTAATAGAAATTCAGTACCTGGGTCAATGAACCATGAAATCAAGAGAAATTGTTTTCTATCAGATCACTTCTTGGAGAAAACCATCCAATGTGTTGATAGAAACAGGGAAATCTTATATTTCCATATATTTTTATGAATTATAATTATATACTAAGTCCTAAGTTTTGTTTATCTTATGTAAATCAAGTCAGATATATTTGAGATGGCAAGGTATAAAGCTAGTCCTATGAAATCATTTCTTCATCACAAAAATGGTCAATGTTTCTAAAACTAATAAGTTCAGTGTCTTGCATTTTCCCATGACTACTGTACCTCTCCACGTACCCAAAAAAATATTTCTCATCATTACCGGAGCTCTCAATGTACAGTACCGTTACCCAAAAGAATATTTATCATGACTACTGTACCTCTCAAGGTACCTTAAACAATATTTCCCACTTAACTTATTTCCCTATTTTTGTATGGCCTGAATATTTGTTTGATTTAAAAACGTAAGCAATTTATGACATATTTTTAATGATTTATGTTATTATTATTTATAATTGTCTATAGTCTAACTTTTTAATTCTTCGGTGACATTAGTGTTATAAATTTTATATGTTAGTAAGACTGTCAAAAGAAAATCCTTTCAACTGCCCTTGAAATTTTTTAAGTGAAGTACTGAACAACAAATTTAATTTAATATTCTCATAAAATTAAGATTGTGATCTCTAGGTCTACTATTTTTCGACAGTAATATTAGTATTTAGTCAAGAATCTATTCAACCCAGTCATGCAGACCAGCTTTTTTGAGTGGCAATGTATCAAGTAATTATTCATTTAATGTTATTTCCTAATAACTACAATGAACTTAATGTTAATAAGTTAGAATAGACTACAGTATCAGTAAATAACTACTTTAAAAAATTAAATTAGTTGTTAGTACTAAATGTAGTTAGTCTTTTTCCGCCATACTTAGAGTGTACTTTAAAACCAATTTAAAGACACACCTATTTCGCAAACACCTTCTGGGATGAATGTCAACCTTATTTTCCAGTTAATGCATAATGGCTGTGTTACTCGGGGTTGAAATGGCTAGAAAGACTTTGCAATTGTATGCTAGTAATTAGTTTTTGTAGTGTTGCGTTTGTTTTAAATGTGGTAAATTATAGATTTGTATTTTGTTGACTTTGTACCGCGCTTCGAGCCTTTGGGGATGAAGCGTGTTTTTGAAATGAACTTTATTATTATTATTATTACTAATTTTTGTCTTGTACTAGTTACTTGTGATAATTTAATAATTACTATTACCAGTGGTTTGGTAATTGGTATTACTTCTCCTCAAAATTTTCTAACGCAAATCAAACTAAACAAAAATTGCGTTTAAGATAAACTAAAATGGTGAAATATCATTTAACACTTTCCCAAATAACATATAGTATACCCTGTCCCTAGTGACTGGGTATAGCACAACCGTACACTTATAATAATGGGAAAAAGTGTTTGTGGTAATTCCTGGCAACTGGATGGGTTACCCCCATAGTCTTATTACACAGTAAATGGCTCTCTTTATGTTATTTTTCTTTTTTAATATGTGGCATGATTTAATTGACCTGAAACCGAACTCTTTTCATAGATCGCGTATTATCTCCCACTGAAGCAATTTTTAAGAATATTAATGATAAAATGACACAAACAATAGTTGACTGCACCAACAGGGAAGGTGAGAAAAAGCCTACTACTAGTACTACTACACACTGGCGCTCTTTATCTGAACAGCATTTCAGTGGAATTTTTATTAGGCCATGTTGATGGAAATCCTCTTTTTAGAGCAGCATTTTCAATGAAGACATTCAGCAAACTTCTGATTCATATTTGCTTTGATAACAAGGATGGTTGATCAATCCTTTCTGGCTTGTGACATCTTTGATCCCATTAGAGATGTATGAGAAGCATTCCTGAGTAATTTGGCGAGGTATTATGTTCCTGGAGAGAACATCACAGTAGGTGGACAACTGGTTGGTTTCAGAGGTCAGTGCAGATTTATTCAATGTATGATATATGCCAAGCAAGCCCGAAAAATATGGAATAAAACTCTTCTTACCCTGTGAATCGTCTTCAAACTATGCTCTGATACCTCTTCAAAATCAAATAAAATGTTAAGTGCCCTGCCAGCAAAGAGAAATATTGCAAAATCCCCAGAGATTGTGATTTCTCTCACAAGGAACTTCATTGGAAGTAGCCAAAATTTCAGAACAGCCTATTATTTCCCCTACATCCTGCAAAACAAATAGCAGAGAACAGACTCACCCTACAGTTGGAACAATGAAACGGAGCAAGATGTTCCTACTCAATAATAATGTCTGCTCCTCAAAAAATCAGTGTTTTTGTTCAGACAGGAAACAACCTTGTAAAAAACCAGAGCTTGACGCAGAAAATTGTATTGCTGCTGAACACAATACACAATCGTCCAGATATAGAAAGGGAAACTGAATGCAAGAAACCAGAGATAACAACAAAATCAAAGGAGGCATTTGTGCCAAGGACCAAATGGCGAAGGTGTTCTCTGTGAATACAAAAAAGTAAAAGATGGCCTTTGGTTGTGTTTTTCAACATTGTTGACTTGGCATCTACTGCAGCCAATTACAGACAGTAAATATTGACATTGCACACAAAACATCCCCAGTGTTTTGAAATCTTTACAAAACACTTTAAATAGCTGCCCAAACCACTTCAACTCAGCAAGTTTATTAAGACATATTTATATTTGCAAAGACCATTCTGTTCTTTTATGTATAAACTGCAAGCTGAGGTGCAAAGCCCCTATTTTCCATGTGTACATGTAAATGTTCTGCTTTAAAATAGTATGTTATGTTGAATACATGTTAATGTTATTATTGTTAGTACCAGTAACCAAATGGATTCAGAATACAGTGGAACCTCTCATAACGAGCACCTCTCATAACGAGTCATTCGCATAATGAGCAAAAAAAATGTTAAGAATTTACTCCCTTAACGAGTGACATTTCAGATAACGAGTTACGCAGAAAGGGGAAGTCCCTTTTTCCCCGATATTCATTTGTGAGCCGGGACTTCCGCGCCGATGCATTAGTCTGTGTCTAGCACTCAGTTTGTTAGCGTATTGTTTTCGTGTGTGATCACCAGTTTTTACAAATTTTGTACGCAGACAGTATTCGAAATTTTTTATGTGCATAGTGTAAATAACCTGTGCTAAAAATGTCTTCGAAGAAAAAACCACAAGAAAACAATCTTAAGAGAGAAAAAATAACTATTGAATTGAAATGAAACGTAAAATCATTGAAAAGTGAGAACAAGGTGTGAGCGTGGCTAATCTAGCACACACATACAATCGGTCAACATCAACGATCTGCACTATTTTCAAGAACAAAAACAAAATTAAGGAGATGGATGCTTCAAAGGGAGTGTCAAGAATGTCTTCGAAAGGGTTACGTATTCTTGATAATGTTGAGAGGTTGCTTCTAATATGGATAAACGAGAAGCGATTACAAGGCGACACTATTAATGAAAACATTATTTGTGAGAAGGTGAAACTTATTTTCGCCCGATACAATTTTCTAAATTGTATTCCAAGTTGTTACACTCCTTAACAATTCATAAGTAATTTTATTTGAAAAAATGTTAATAACATTTTTTGAAAAATGAGTATTTTTTCAGCATGGAACGCATTATCGTATTTTACATTGGTTTGTATGGGAAAAATTGTTTCGTTTAACGAGTGTTTCGCTTAACGAGTAAGATTCTGGAACAAATTATGCTCGTTATGAGAGGTTCCACTGTATTTATTTATTGTCAAAAATTAAAATTAATTTTATGGATTAAAATAATCTTAAATAATCATAAATAACAACCAAACAATAATGTTCATAAGCCAGTTTAGACGTTTTTTCCTTCTATTAAATTATGCTTGGGACTGTACAAAAAAAGATAACGCCCCCAAAAATTAGTCACTTTCGCATGCTTTATATTATATACTTTATATAATTGCAACCACCAAGGCCAAGGTGCTAATTCCAACTACCTCGTGGATGAGGGCGAGTATGAGAAAGGTTATTAAAAAGGAGACTCGAGATACCAGCAATCACAGTCTGTCTCCGGGTGTATTACACCCAGTTGCGATGGAAAGGGTTTGAATAGATATATATTTACATTGACATTCTTTAAAGGCTGCTACTATTCGTACCCGGGTACCAGAAGTGAGAGATTGGGATACGATTGTAAACTTACTTCTTCAGTTTTACTAAAATAAACTACCGCACATGACATCTGAATAGCTTGAGTCTAATGGTACCCGGGTGCGAATGGCGGCGCTCCGTGTCTGTGTCCATTTTGACTCAGTGCTATTAGGATGTCATTTTTAGTGGTAGGTTATTGCAGTTAAACTGAAGAATTAAGTTTATAAATTCATAAAGTCCATTCAATACCTCCTTTTGTCTTACAAACCCAACAATAACATTTTAAATAATTTTTTAATCCAAATCTCTCACTTCTGGTAATAATAAAAAGTGTTGGACTGCAATAAAACTTTAAAATAGATTAATAAGACACGAACAAATTGTGTCAATAGAACAATATGAGTTAGCTTTAATAATAATTATACATTATACAGAATTAAACGTTTCGGCACATGCCTTCATCAATTATTAAAGCTAACTCATATTGTTCTATTGACACAATTTGTTCGTGTCTTATTAATCACTTCTGGTACCTGGGTACTAATAGCCACTTTGTTCTTTAACTTTAAAAAACTAAATTTAGTAAATTAAATAGCTTGATTTTGATTTAATTAATCTTAATTAAACTATACCTATGCCTATCTATAGTGCCTATACTATAATACATAATTTGACCACACACAGTACCTTCACCTCACACACACAACAGTTCAAAACAACCAACTAATGTTTGGGCTAATTGAAAGGACGAATGCTACGGCGGCGTCTTTTGGGTGTTTATTATGTTTGCAGTAAATTAGGGTTTAGGTTAGGTTGAGGGATCGATTTAGGGTTCAGGTTATTTAGGCATATAGGCATAGGGATCTATTAGTCTATTAGGGTTCAGGTTAGGCATAGGGATCGATTTTTAGGGATACATTCGTGAAATTCGATAAAATAGTGGCATTCGTCCTTTAAATTTACCAATGTTTGCTTTGTATCTTGAAAAAACTGACAAAGTTATCTTTAAAGTCAACAAAATAATTTAGGAACAGTGATTCAAACCACAAAAGAATTCTTTTTCTAAGGAAAGCTAATAAATTTATGTTGATTAAAAAAAAAACTTTTGTTTTAAAAGAGTACTCAATTAGAGGCAACTCTAAAAAATATTTTGTCCCTCAAGGTGACAGCAGTTAGTTCCCATACTTTCATATAGAATTAGGAACAGTAACCAAGTTAATACGATCTTTCACCAAGGTCACAAGAGTTAACTTTCTTGAAACGAATAAATAAAATTATAATTAATGGGAAGTTATCGCTGTTCTCTTTAAAACATCTATTTATTTTAATGGTTGTTTCCCTTTGACCGTATTTCGCAAAATTGAGCGGAAAAAGTATCTCTATTTCTCTATTTCAGACTTTATGTCTATTTCTCTGTTTCAGACTTTATGTTACCGGTGTTCAGTAAATTAACCCTTAATTCTTAAGCTAATATAATTGCATTTGTGCACCTGTTACTTTTCTGAAATAATTTTAACTTTTTAAAAATTTTAAAATACTTTTTAATATACATTTTAATAGAAGTAGTCAAAATGACTTTTAACTTATAAAGAGAATTCTTCTGGGATATCCTGTTCATTATTATAATAAATTCAATTTTGTTGTTGTTGTAAATTTGATTTTAAAGCATGTTTTATTTTTGTGTAAATAATTTATCAAGAAAATATTAAAAATACTTTCTATTTTTTATATTTATAAACTGATATGAAATTTATGGTAACAGAGATTTATACCCTATGATTGTTAAATTATTTTTAAATTTTCAAATTAGTTTATACCTTACTAGTAAGGTCAGTTACTTTATACTTGTTAGCATTGATAAAAATTAATAACCTTTGATTTGGGAACATATTACCCAACCTTGCCTTGCAGGCTATCATTCAAAAGAGCTCACATAGAAAGTTCAAATTCAAACATTCTGATAATGGTAAAATTGATAATTCTAGAGTTATACTTATGTCATGCTCCACTTGGTTCTTTTATCCCCTGACACTGGGATTTCTTTTTATCTTATGGATCATCTTGGTGAATCGAAAGCACATTGTGAACATAAACTTTTAATTGCTACAAACTGTTTTTGGTGTTAAATAATGTCATGTTTAGTGGGACTTTTTTATTTGTTCTTTGAAAATTGTTTTAAATAGTCATAAATACTATAGCAATCTTTTGAAGATAGAATATTTTTTAAAGTATTTAATGGCTTCAATGGGACATCCCTCCCCCATCCTACTTTTGTTTTTTAAATGCGCCACCCCTAATTACTTGCTATAGGTGAAAATCTTCTTATCATAATCATCAAAAAAATTCAAATTTACTACTCATGTGCTTTTGTTAAATCAATCATTCAGTCAAAGCCACCTCTTGTCCATTCACTAAAAACTATTAATATAGTTCTTAGTACATTCTTTATTAGTGTTGTAATAAATATGATTTGATTGTTAAGCTTTCCAGCCTTAGACACATGTCTGTAGTATTTGTTTGTTAGTAACTTTTACAGTGATGTGTCACTAGTTATTTGATTAATAGTCCATTGTCTCGTCATGTGTAACTAATGATTTGTTTGTTAGTCACTTGTCTAATTATGTGACTCTAGTGATTTGTGCTATTCAATTGTCTAGTGATGTTGGAAATGAATGCATTAATTGAATCTTTGTCTAGTGAGGTTTTTAAATGAAAGCACAAGTTGCATAATTGTCCAGTGATGTTCGAAATGAATGCACAAGTTGAAACATTGCCTAGTGATGTTATTTAAATTTAAGTTAATATTTAAATTTATTTAGCTTTAGATTTTGACAACATCAATAACTGTAAATACATTAATATGTACTGACAAGGTAATGCTCAGGTCACACGATCAAATTCCTGTCAAATTTCTTCAATATGCGTCAAATTTTAGTATGAAGGCACTATTTTGTGTGTGGTTTCTTTGTTGAGATTTTGTTCAAAATTTGATCAAATTCTAAGTAAGAAAGTTTAGTCTCTTAACAGATCATAAACCATTAATGGCACTAAACAAAAAGAGAATAGCCAATAACAAGATCAACAGATAGTCTTCAATACTCTATCAATTGAAATAAAATCAATAAAAGGCAAAAACAACATTGTTGCTGATTTTTGGTCAAGACAAATTGAGTATAAAGAAAATGACAAAAACATATTGAACTTATGTGGATTGTCATACCATACTATAGATATTCTATATTTATTGTTTTAATATCAGTAATGTGTGTAACAGACCATGTTACTTCAGGACACTAACATTTGCTCTCAAGACACTAAGATTTGCTCTAACGGCACAAAGGCAATGTGATTTGAACGAAAAGAATAGAAACACGAGAAAAAAAGAACTAATTTTTATAGTGTATGGAGAATTCATTTTTTCTTGAGTGAAGGGAGTGAACGACATAATTTTAATGGTGAAGGTTGACACTTTGTATTTTTCATATGGATTTAATTAATTAATTATTAGATACATTTTTGTAAGTGTATGATATATATTCTTCATATTACACTATAAATGTTTGAACAATTCTGATGTCAAGGAACCATGTAATGTATTTATCAATTATCTTAATAAAGTACTGTGTAATTTTCATTGGACCTTATTACTTCTTGGCGGAGAAAGAGGCAGTCGTTTGTAAAGGTCACGTTTACAAGTAACATTACATTATAAACGTTACATATGATAACTGGGAAATATAAATGTTTATGCTTTAAAATGAGTGTTTGTGTGATAACTTTATAATGTATATATTTTATATATTTTTATGAGTAATAAATAAAATGCATCTTTTTTTTTCTCCAGAAATTATTAAACACACTAGAGCCAAATTTACAATACCCTAACTTGAGAGACGATGAAATGACAAGATTTCTATTGTCAAAGATGATTGTGACATCCTATTTTCAAATATGCAAATACTGCAACTAATTGATAACTTCATTCAGCACTGCTTATTTTTTAATAAAGTGTATACCAATTTGTTTCTGAGTTCTTGTGAAATCTGTGATTGAACTTGTATTTGTATCTTTTAAATCAGGTGTTTTATCTGGAAGTTATTTTTAAAAGGAGATTACCACTCCCTAAAATATTATCTTTTACAGTTTAAATTAGAGTACCAGTATATAAAAAGTATACATAATTGTACTCAATATAATTTTTAAAATCTAATGCAGTGTACTACAAATGAGTGTGTCTGTTCATTTTAATACATAAATCAGGAATGATTTCCCTAATCTTGGTAAAGGAATGTCAACAAAAATATACCGGGTTATAAAAATTGTCAAGAGCTGGAGAAGATGTCTAGAGAATGGAAGAAATGGAAAGAAATAGTTAATGGCCTATTTTCCACTGGCAGTTGATCAAACCGAGAAGAAGAGTACTGCTAATTCTCTTTTTAAC
This sequence comes from Lymnaea stagnalis, assembly GCA_964033795.1. Taxonomy (NCBI): domain Eukaryota; kingdom Metazoa; phylum Mollusca; class Gastropoda; family Lymnaeidae; genus Lymnaea; species Lymnaea stagnalis. The sequence goes on along the minus strand of CAXITT010000344.1, from coordinate 236,022 downwards.
TACTGGTATCTCATAACTTGTCAAATAGCACCTAAAATCCCATTAAAACAATGTAAAAATTATATTATTTTTTTTATTAATCAACTTTCATTAATGAATGTTCAGGATAGCTTTACTATACTTGTACAATGTAACAGTATTTTTGAGAAATGTAAGTATTTTACTATGATTCTACATCTTATTTGAAGGTTCCTTATTTAAACATTTATTATATCAAAAGTCAATTTTTTCTACATTCTAATTCTAACTAAAAAAATTGTCTATAACATGACTCAAACAATAATATAATAAGATTTTAAGTTTTCTGTGGAAATTATTAAAAAGTGGACGTAAGAGGTCGCCACAGAACAACAATACAAAGCTAACCTATACTGCGCCTATAGTAAGTTAAATAATTTAAAAAATTGAACTCTTTAATTTAATCAAGAGAGCATCCATTTGCTATAATAGCACTGAAAACAAAAAAGGGGGGTGGGTGTAGGAGAATTAAATTTCTAATTGTTATTTGTAATCAGGGTTACAGAGCTCAGGAGCAATATTTTCTTTGCCTGGAGCTCGAGCTGGTAAAATTTCTCATTGATCCAATTGGAAGTACTAAGTAGTCATTAGTGTTACAGTTACAGGGTTATACTATATATTCTGTACAAGTAATAAGACTATTTATAAATACCTTTCAATTACATCATGCCCTTCGCCCATTTTAAGTCTAATTTTTCTATTATATCTTTTCTAAATTAAGTACATAATTATTATTTGAAGGATGTTGTTGTTTTGATAACTTAGTTTAGTCAATGTAAACACGACCTAGATTGATGAAATTCTTCTTAGTGTTTGTTCACATGATATGGAGGTTGCATAATCATACAGATATTAAAAAATGTGCATGCCATCAAAATATGATCAAATAGTTATTTGAAAGTTATGACAGGGCTTCATACAAAAATTGCATCAAATGTATGAACAAAAATTTGATGAGAATTTGATGGTGTGAACTGAGCATTAGGGTAATTCATTCAGCTCATCAGTCTATTTGAGCCAACTGGGGTAACACATTTAATCATTCAGTCTTCATGCCAAGACAGGTTAGGGTAAATAAAAAGTCTACATTATTAGTTTTCGTGCAGCAGCACATTCATACAGCAACAAGGTGACATTTATTTGAATTAAAAATGAAAAATAGCATAGGTTTAAAATTAGTAAGGTTAACGTTTGAGTGATTGAAACAATGAACAGGTTGATTGAAAAGTCTAAAAATTTTAGTTTTCTGTTAGTAGAAATTTATTTTATTTTATTAATAATTTGGTAAATTTGTTTACTTGGGTTGAGACATTAAGGAGTCAGCCAAGTGGGTGTGGTGTACATTCAGGTGTCAGCCAAGATGGTGTAGTGTACATTAAGCCAAGATGGTGTGGTGTAAATTCAGATGTCAGTCAAGATGACGTGGTGTACATTCAGCTGTCAGCCAAGATGATGTGATGTACATTCAGATGTCAACCAAGATGGTGTGGTGTACATTCAGGTGTCAGTCATGATGGTGTGGTGTACATTCAGCCAAGATGGTGTGGTGTACATTCAGCCAAGATGGTGTGGTGTACATTCCAGTGTCAGCCAAGACGGTGTGGTGTACATTCAAACGTCAGCCAAGATAGTGTGGTGTATATTAAGGTGTCAACCAAGATGTTGTGGTATACATTCAGGTGTTAGCCAAGATGATGTGGTGTAAATTCAGATGTCAGTCAAGATGACATGGTGTACATTCAGCTGTCAGCCAAGATGATGTGATGTACATTCAGATGTCAGCCAAGATGGTGTGGTGTATCTCAGGTGTCAGTCATGATGGTGTGGTGTACATTCAGCCAAGATGGTGTGGTGTACATTCCGGTGTCAGCCAAGACGGTGTGGTGATGTGATGTACATTCAGATGTCAGCCAAGATGGTGTGGTGTATCTCAGGTGTCAGTCATGATGGTGTGGTGTACATTCAGCCAAGATGGTGTGGTGTACATTCCGGTGTCAGCCAAGACGGTGTGGTGTACATTCAAACGTCAGCCAAGATGGTGTGGTGTACATTCAGGTGTCAGCCAAGGTATAATGTACATTTAAGTGTCAGCCAAGAAATGGTGTATATTCAGCTGCCAGCCAAGATATGGTGTATATTCAGCTGCCAGCCAAGATATGGTGCACAATCAGCTGTCAGCCAAGAATCTATGATATAGATTTACTGAAACATCTTGGATTTTACCGTCAAGTCACTTGTGTAGAATGCATTAACCTGGAAGTGAAAAAACAAAAGATTAAAATAATATTATTTACTGTCCCTTTACAATAGTATTTTTATTCATTTACTTCAACTGCTTCATGTATTTCATCTACTTCCCTTTAGCTGCAAGACTCATTGAAGATGAAAAATGTGTTGGTTATTGTTACATGTAATAAAGACTGCAATATCTACATCAAAGTTATGCATCTGAAAAAAACATTATAACAAAAGAAGCATTAGTAAAATTAAATAAAAAAGGTACTCCTATAACATATGTGTCACACTTAAGGCTTGTAGGCCACATCAGGCCCAGCGTACAATTATATCAGGCCTGAGAGGTCTTGACCGGCGTACAATTATGAGAGAGAATTTTAGGCTCAAATATTTTTTAATGGCCCTGCAATATAAAGTGCAAATCATATTCCCTAATAATCTGCCTTGTCCAAC
>CAXITT010000344.1:189771-216149 GCA_964033795.1 Lymnaea stagnalis | reverse complement strand
CTGACATCAATTGATGAATCAGGAGGAATAGTTTTGGAACTACATAATTGAAACTTTGCATGCTTATTTTTATTGAGATTCTTTACTTTATGATGGATTGTTTTTAAACAAATGTCTCACAAGAAAAGTTTTCAAAATGTTTGTATTTATGTATTTTATTTTATTAGGTTCGTGTGTTAATTTTTTTTCTATCTTTTCTGTCTTAGTTTTCTAATTGTTTTTTAAATCATGAAGGATATATGTACATGGTTTGTATGCATCCTATATCGTTCATGCAGCCTCTAATTAAAAAAAAAACACAATTTTATAATTGTTTTTCATTTTTCTCAACTTAGCATTTTCTGGATTTTTAAGGAACGCCAAATGAATTGGGAGGAAAAGTATTCTAGCTACAGCCTTCAAACATTGCATGTTTCTTTTCATTGATATTCTTTACGAAATTCAAGAGGCTTTTTTTATATATATATCCAACTAGAAAGTTTTATAACATTTTTACATTTGCTACCCCTGAAGAGTTCTCAAATATTTATGTGACCCCCACATACATGCCATTTGTAACACTTCCAATAACTGCTGTGTAATAATCTTCTTTAAACTTTTTGTCAAAGTCATTCTTAATGTGTATGCCAAGTTTCATTTACAATACAGTACAATAAGTTACAATACAATGCAATACAAATTTGTCTTTATTCATTTTGCGTAAAGTCAAAATTGGTATTAAATCTTTAATTTTTTGCAATAAAAGTCACAACAATTTATTTTTTTTTAAACTTGAGTGGATTTTTGTCTTTCTGTTTGTGTATGGTTTGTTTGTACTATATTTTTTTCAACGGCTCTATTTATTTAGGTTATCAGTATTTTATTTTCAATGTGGCATGACTTAGTCATCTTAGTTGCCTTGAAACCAAACTCCCTTCACAGATCACAGATATTTGCTCCCACTCAATCATTACTTCTGTACATAGATGATGAAATACAAACAATAGTTAACTGTACGGGTACCAACAAGGACGGTGAGAAAGTAAAAGGAGACAAATGGCAAAGGAGTTTATTGGCTGCCAAGGAAAAGGTTTAAAATTGGTGGTTTTGTTCTGACTAAGCCAAGCTCTCTAGAGGAATAGTTGAAATTAATTCATTATGAATGAAATTTTCATTATTTAGAATACCTAATTAAATCATAAAGTACTGTGTGATTAAATCTTTTAACTTAAACAATACACATAAATAATCTTAAATAAAGGATTTAATTTTAATAATTAAATTAATATTATTACTTTTCTAAAATTNAAAAAAAAAAAAAAAATTGATCTACGAAATTGGCTTAAACAAAAAAAAGAAAAAAAGAAAAAAAAAAAAAAGCTACCGGTACTAAGAGAAATTAACACAAAAAAAAACAACAAAAAAAAAAAAAAAAACTAAAAATAATAAAACTATGAATCAATGAAATAATAAGGAGAAAAAACAATTTAAAAAAATAATTCTCATACTATTATTGAAGTGTTATCACACCCGGCTCGGAAGCCATTTAATATGTATGGAGCCACTCCGGGTGCGAATAGTTATTGACGACCATTGGTACCCGGGTACCTATAGATGCAGCCTTAAAGTATCGATGTTTTCTCGTTCAGGATATATAATATTTAAAGGACAATTATTATTTTTTTAATTTCCTTTAACTTTAAAATCAGGTCCTACAATGTTATGAAATTAGAATTATATCAATGTTCGAAGTTTCTCGAAAGTTCTAAAAATTTTTTTTTTTAAACTTTATAATTATAATGCCATAGAGCTGTATACATAAATGAAGTTTACGTTTTAGCTTGTGGTGCGCGCTTTTAAGTATTGTCTTGGAGCTTAGCTAAGGCTAAAGTTTGCCCCCTATCTCAGGGATAACTTTAGGTGTACTCGATGTAACGGGACTCCCTGAGGAGCAGGATAAACAGGGGAACAGGATCCCGTTGAAGATAGGGATCCCAACCAGGGAAAGAGATCTCCCCGAGGAACCTGATCTCACCTGGAAAGGGATCCAACTTGGACCTCGATACAAAGGTGGAAGCGATTCAATCGGGAGATGAATCCACTGGTAGTTATCGGGAATGTGATCACCCGAAGGAATGTTATCAATTTCAGTCCTATTCTTTTAAATTGTAAGTGATTAAATGCTATAGCCTTGGCTTTCATGGATAATTTCTTAAATGATAAATAGAAAAATTGTAAAAATTAATATTTAAATCATTATTTTTTTATAAAATCCAGCTTATTTTTTTTTTAACTAAATCAGTAGGGTCACACAATGATTAAAAATTTATATTAATTGTTTTTTTAATAGCTTATATTTAAAAAAAAAAATATTTTCTCTGGGGACGTATTTTTTTAAAAGTTCTCTTATTTTTGACGTTAGGTAAAATGCTGTAGAATGTTGTTTTTTTTTTATTTTATTTTTTTTTAAAATGTAAACCAAGATTACGTTTTTTTTTAAAAATCATTTCTTAATTTAAAGGGAGCTTATTAATAAAATTACATATACGTGCCTGTTTATCTTGTTACTTCCCATGTAAGCTTTTAGACAATTTCATTTAGTGACAATATACTAATAGATGTTGATGTATTTGTATAGTTTTGTTGATATGTACCTTTGTGTCTTTGTACTTGTTGACACTGTTGGTATAGAAAAAAAATTAAATAGGAAAAGATATGTGAAGAATTGAATGTAAAAATATGACAGCCCCAAGGAATGTTGCGGCTAGAAGTCTTCAGGAGCAGACAATGCAGGAAACAATAGACAATGAAAAAATAACAACAAAGCACTTAGATATTCGGTTAATGTATGCATCTGTCGAAGAAGGAAGTTGTCTAGAATCAAAAAGGTGCGTTCAACCATAGAAGTAAAATAGTTTAGTAGTTATTTAGAATATTTATTTAGAAGTAATTTAGACTCTTTGACCCGATTTTAAAGGGATAATAATGGTCGACATACTTCCTACCCGCTATTGCGAAGTCTAATCAGATTTGTTTATTTTTAAATAAATGATGTATGCTATAATGTCTACTTTGATAGCTTCATTTAGTTTTGATAAAGAATTATCTTAATATAATATAGGTTACAATATCAAATTTTCCGTCACTGATATACATTTTTTTTTAACTCTAAAATGTGAAAACTATTATCTAAATTTAAAAGAAATCTGTACACCATGTTAAAATTCTTTTAAATTATGCAATTTCATATATTTGTAGCTTCAATAAAAAACTTAATCAAAGTTTTGCCTTGTTTCTCAAACTGTATTATCGGGAAAATCGTAAAAAAAAACAATTATTTTATCTAAAGAAGAATCTCTTAACCCCATTTCAAATCTGTAACTGTTATGAGTGTCTTTAAAAAAAAAATTGTATTAATCTCATACAATTTTCAACCGAATTTCCATGAAAACTTTTCTTTTCGCAAAGTGGAAACAATAGTATGTTTATTTGTATGTTTATTTGTATGTTTATTTGTATGTTTATTTTTTTATTTTTTTGGGGGGACAACGTCTCCCTATTTATTCACGACCATCAACGTTACTTCTGAAATGTGATATGGCTCTGTTTTTAAGATTAATCTCACATATGATAATATAGCTTCGTTATTTCTGAAATGTGATATGGCTCTGTTTTTAAGATTAATCTCACATATGATATAGCTTCGTTATTTCTGAAATGTAATATGGCTTTGTTTTTAAGATTAATCTCACATATGATATAGCTTCGTTATTTCTGAAATGTGATATGGCTCTGTTTTTAAGATTAATCTCACATATGATATAGCTTCGGGTTGTTGCTGTTGTTTTTTTATGAGGTACGTGTAGACTTATGTAAATGTATCAAATGTCTGTCAACGCCCTGAACATGAATTTTAATTTTTAAAATATGAACCACATCTCTTTCACGGCTGTAATATATTTCGGTTTCAAACTATTGTCATCCACATAAAATGAACATACTCTATTCCCCCCCCCTCCCATCACACCCCCCACCCGCCGACATGTGTTTACCAGGGAAGGTTATTTGTTCATCAGAATCATTCATATATTCCCAGGCGTATCTTGTGCTGCCTGGGGCAACATGACAAGATCAAATCCCCTAATAAGCATTTAAAAACATCCACGCGAAGGCAGCCCCAAAACGTACGCAAACACACAATCCACGCACCCATCGAACTGGATTCAATTTCCCCCCAGATCCCTTTTACTTTTTTTTTTTTTAATATTTTTTAGAAAAAGTAAATTTCTGGGCACAATTCCGTATTTTTGAAAGATTACTGTTAATTATTTAACATGAAAAAACTTTACCTATGTTACAATATATAGTTTGGCCTTTAGATATAGACATCAAAATGAAAAGAATCAATTGATCATTAACAAGGTGTGTTCTTATATAGATGAGTAATAAGTGCATTAGTGAATGCTGTTTGCCTATGAAGTTTCGCAGCACAGATTGACTTAAAAGCATTTTTTTTTAATTTAAATTATTTTTAAATGTTAAGTTTATGTTCCTTTATACATTTAATAAAAGTATATTTTCGGAATGAAACAAGTAAAACTTATTAAATTTTAAAAATACAAATCTATAATTTGTGTGTTTTATTAACAATATAAAAATACGTTCAATTATATTTATTAATTTTACTTTTTAAAAAAGGGGGCAAATAGTTTATCAGTTTTGCCAAAAGAGGTAATTCTTTTTTTTTTTTTTTTAAATGTTGAAGCTTTTTATTTGCAATTTTAAATTAGGTCTTATGAAATTAATTTAATATTTTCTTTTTTTTTTAAATTTTTGGTCGAAAATTTAATTTTATATCGTTTGAAGTCATTTTCATTTAGATAAAATTGATTTTCATTGAATTTTAAGACATTGTAAAAGCATTAAAACAGATTTTTTTTTTATATACCTGATTAATATTATAAATAAAAAGTCATTCTTATATCATACGTTATTCATAATAAAAAATATCATACGTTTTAAATTCGGATCAAAGGCTTTAAATAGTTCTCTAATTGTAATTTATGTGTATTTGAATTTGTACAATAATGATACGCAAACGAATAATAAACTAAAAGCGGATATACTTTATTTTTGGCACATGTACATTTCTTGGATTTCCATAACATAATAGAAAATCACTATTATTATTTTATTTTTAAAGAAATCGAACGCTTTTAAATTAATTTGTTATTTTAGCGTTATATTGGATACCCTAGCTTATTCTAATTTTTATGTGATATATGAAAATAACAATAAAATTGATGATATAAATGAAGTGAAATAGAGAACGACTAGTTAGAGAGTATCTGATTGATTTCGTAAGGCAATGCACAAGTCTGAAATAAAGGTTTTTTAAGAATATTTGTAGCGCAAGGGAAAACCACTAATGTATAACATCGTAAGCGTGAACTAACATTTAAAAGTGCTGTAGTACGTTTGCCTTTTTTCAAGAGTATTTATGTAAATACATACGTGAATATGTAACTGGATACCTACCTGAATATTTATGTGAAAATGTCTTTGAGCCTGAATGTGAATATAAACTGTTGTCCGTATGTGAATATGCATATATAATTAGTGAGATATATATCTCAATAAGTATATAAATATGTATGTGAAATCGAATATGTATGGCAATATGAATCTGAATATCGATGTTAATATGTGTCTAAATTTGTATATTATCATGTATTTTAATACGTGTCCCAAAATGTATCTAAATATGCATATAAATATGTATCTCAAGGTATATCTCAATATGCATTTGAACATGTATCTGAGGCTCTGTAGGTTTGCTGTTTTTGTATGTGCCCGGTGATGATCTGCTCTAAAGATCAATGTTCGTGTGTCCTCCTTTGTGTGGGTCTCTTGAGCACTTAACTGCTTGCTGGGCATGTCGTAGCGGTGTTTAGCAAACGGTGTTTGCCTTTTCTCGGGTGAGTCACGAGACAAGAATGACGAGTCATCAGTAGCGGAATTGGCGGTGTTGATTTGTTTGCGTACTGGTCTCATGGATGAGATATCAAGCCCACTAGTATGTTTATTGTAAGGCGACGTCGACAGCACTTAAACCACACAGCCAACGGGTTGCCGATAGCCCTATATCAACTAGATGTAAGATCACACAATGCAATGCGATTTACTAAAACTAGAACGCGTGAAAAAGCAATTAATTGTGACAGATCAATGAGAAATGACAAAGCAATTACAATTAGACGTGACAGATCAATTAGATGTGATGGATCAAGTAGATGTTATAAGATCAATTAGATGTGATGATCATTAGATGTGATGGATCAAGTAGATGTTATAAGATCAATTGGATGAGACGATCAATTAGACGTGACAGATCAATTAGATTTGAGAGATCAATTAGATGTGATGGATCAAGTAGATGTTATAAGATCAATTAGATATGACGGATCAATTAGATGTGATGGATCAATTAGATGTGATGGATCAATTAAATGTGATGGATCAAGTAGATGTTATAAGATCAATTAGATAAGCCGGATCAATTAGATATGATGGATCAATTAGATATTATAAGATCAATTAGATGTGACAGATCAATTAGATGTGATAGATCAATTAGACGTGACAGATCAATTAGATTTGACAGATCAATTAGATGTGATGGATCAAGTAGATGTTATAAGATCAATTATACGTGAAAGAGCAATTAGACGTGACAGATCAATTAGATGTGACAGATCAATTAGACGTGACAGATTAATTAGATTTGACAGATCAATTAGATGTGATTGATCAAGTAGATGTTATGAGATCAATTAGACGTGACAGATCAATTAGACGTGACAGATCAATTAGATTTGACAGACCAAAGACATTTGACAACATAATTAGATGTTACATATCAATAAGTTGTGACAGGTCAATCGGATGCGACAGATCATTTAGATGTGATGGATCAAGTAGGTGTGACAGATCAATTAGATGGGACAGATCAAAGAGATGTGACAGAATAGCTGTTGGATAGCTAAGCAAATACTCTTAAAGTCCTGTTTTGTTTTCAGTTTGAAAGAAAGTTTATCCTTTTCACAGACATCACGCGTGGATGATTCCCTTCCTTGTAACGTTTTTACATCAACATTTCTTTCTTAATAAATAAATAAGCATGTCACATCAGGTGTAAAAAAAGCCTTGTAGTTTTGAAAAGTAAGGCCGCATTCCAGTAAGCCTGTGTACATGTACAGAATCTGTCCACACGTTCTTGACATTACTGAAGGCATCGTTGAAAAATGTGCAACTGGGTTAGTATTTGGGGGGACCAGAAACTATATTCGAGCTAGGTTTTACATTTGAATCTTGCTTTACCCACACTGAAGATGCACACAAAATGTATTAACATGAATGCAATTTAAAGCAATATTAAACAGGTATATATATATATTAAATTGTGATGGTTGAATAAGCTAAATATAATGTAACAGACTGTTAAGCATGACATCCACATGTCATGCTAATTGGATTTTTTCGATCGTCCCTAGGGCATAGCACAGTTTTTATAATCCCATTCACTTGTCACTCGGTCATTCAAAACCATTTTACATTTTGTCACTTGGACGTTCCACCCAATCTGATTGGCATTCGCACTCATCGTTACCCTGCATACAGCCGTCACGAGAATCTGACGGGATTCCCGTGAGACCAGCACGCACACACACACACACAAAAACACACATAAACACGCATACACACACCCACACACACACACACACAAAACAAATAATAAGGGCACACTGCTTAAATATTGTGTAACGTCACGCAGACTGCAGACTGCCGCCCATACAAGAGTATGTAAAAGGAAAACTTTTTTTTTTTTAAATGGTCTTGCCCGACTTCTCATGAATGTGGTGATTGAAGTGTGAATGTATCGCTACTTCCTTTAGCGAATTCGCGTCTATAAGTCTACTGTATCACTTCCTGGATGACAGCCATCCACCACGTTAGCAGAACTTAATCTCAAGAAGGTGTTTTCTTGCCTTTTTTTTTTTTTTTTTTTTTTTTACATATTCACTGTCCACCACAAATAAAAATTTTTTTTTAGGACAGTCTCGTGGTCAGTATTGCGCAGGTTTGGTCAATCACGTGGCGGACACTTTTTTTTCTCTTTTTTTTTTTTTTTTTTTATTTTTTTTTTTTTTCTTTTTTTTTTTTTTTTTTTTTTTTTACAGATTCACTGTCCACAACAAATACAAATATTTTTTTAGGACAGTCTCGTGGTCAGTAGTGCGCAGGTTTGGTCAATCACGTGGCGGACACTTTTTTTTCTCTTTTTTTTTGTTTTCATAATAATTTACAATGTCCTTTTACACAATCAGCATATGATCGTGCATTAATGTTTACACGTAAATCTATGGGGTACGTCCACATTTTTGGTAAAACCGAGTAGCTTTCCCATGGTTAGCCGACTAATTTTTTTTGTTGGTTCTTATTTGGGTTGGCTAAAAATCATGTTTGTAATTTTACAAACTCGATTCTAGTAGGTTTAGTAAGGCTAATTAAACTGTTCATATAATATAATTTAATTTTTAAGAATTTAAAACTATCTACATATACACCATACTTTGACACCGAACTGTGTATTTCTTCTCAGTTCACGGTATCGTCATTCAATCCATTACTTTTGAAAACCTTGAAAATCGCAAAAGGTAAGAAACTGAAGTCTTCCGGCATTTTTCTGCTAAGGACGTGCCGTACGTTGAAAGTTACCATTGTGTCTTCCTTATCACTGGCACAGTTATCTAGCTTCAATATCACACTGCCACATGACGTCCAAGCTGTGGAGAAACAACAACGTTCAAAGAAGACAACTATAGCAGTTATTTATTGACACAAACCTGTCACAGAAGCAGAATGGCAACATATACACTCCTTAAAAGTCCCCAATAAACTGACACCCATACGAAGACAACTCTCGTCTGACTAAACAGACACTTAAACTAAGATGACTCTCGTCTCACTAAACAGACACTTACACTAAGATGACTCTCGTCTCACTAAACAGACACTTACACTAAGATGACTCTCTTCTCACTAAACAGACACTTACACTAAGACGACTCTCGTCTCACTAAACAGACACTTACACTAAGACGACTCTTGTCTCACTAAACTTACACTTACAATAAGACGACTCTCGTCTCACTAAACAGACACTTACACTAAGACGACTCTCATCTCACTAAACAGACACTTAAAATAAGACGACTCTCGTCTCACTTAACTGACACACTAAGACGACTCTCGTCTCACTAAACAGACACTTAAAATAAGATGACTCTCGACTCACTAAACAGACATTTATAATAAGATGACTCTCGTCTCACTAAACTTACACTTAAAATAAGATGACTCTCCTCTCACTAAACTGACACTTAAACTAAGACGACTCTCGTCTCACTAAACTGACACTTACAATAAGATGACTCTCATCTCACTAAACTGACACTTGAACTAAGATGACTCTCATCTCACTAAACTGACATTTAAACTAAGATGACTCTCGTCTCACTTAACAGACACTTAAAATAAGATGACTCTCGTCTCACTAAACAGACACTTACACTAAGACGACTCTTGTCTCACTAAACATAAACTTACACTAAGACGACTCTTGTTTCACTAAACTGACACTTACACTAAGATGACTCTCGTCTCACTAAACAGACACTTAAAATAAGATGACTCTCGTCTCACTAAACAGACACTTAAACTAAGACGACTCTCGTCTCACTAAACAGACACTTACACTAAGACGACTCTCGTCTCACTAAACAGACACTTAAAACAAGATGACTCTTGTCTCACTAAATAGACACTTACACTAAGACGAATCTCGTCTCACTAAACTGACACTTAAACTAAGACGACTCTCGTCTCCCTAAACAGACACTTAAAACAAGATGACTCTCGTCTCACTAAACAGACACTTAAACTAAGACGACTCTCGTCTCACTAAACAGACACTTACACTAAGACGACTCTCGTCTCACTAAACAGACACTTAAAACAAGATGACTCTCGTCTCAGTAAACAGACACTTACACTAAGACGAATCTCGTCTCACTAAACTGACACTTAAAATAAGACGACTCTCGTCTCACTAAACTGACACTTACAATAAGATGACTCTCATCTCACTAAACTGACACTTGAACTAAGATGACTCTCATCTAACTAAACTGACACTTAAAATAAGATGACTCTAGTCTCACTAAACAGACACTTACACTAAGACGACTCTTGTCTCACTAAACAGACACTTACACTAATACGATTCTTGTTTCACTAAACTGACACTTACACTAAGATGACTCTCGTCCCACTAAACAGACACTTAAAATAAGATGACTCTCGTCTCACTAAACAGACACTTACACTAAGACGACTCTCGTCTCACTAAACAGACACTTAAAACAAGATAACTCTCGTCTCAGTAAACAGACACTTACACTAAGACGAATCTCGTCTCACTAAACTGACACTTCAAATAAGACGACTCTCGTCTCACTAAACTGACACTTACAATAAGATGACTCTCATCTCACTAAACTGACACTTGAACTAAGATGACTCTCATCTAACTAAACTGACACTTAAAATAAGATGACTCTCGTCTCACTAAACAGACACTTACACTAAGACGACTCTTGTCTCACTAAACAGACACTTACACTAAGACGATTCTTGTTTCACTAAACTGACACACTAAGATGACTCTCGTCCCACTAAACAGACACTTAAAATAAGATGACTCTCGTCTCACTAAACAGACACTTACACTAGGACGACTCTCGTCTCACTAAACAGACATATAAACTAAGACGACTCTCGTCTCACTAAACTGGCACTTGAACTAAGATGACTCTCATCTCACTAAACTGACATTTAAACTAAGATGACTCTTGTCTCACTTAACAAACACTTAAAATAAGATGACTCTCGTCTCACTAAACAGACACTTACACTAAGACGACTCTTGTCTCACTAAACATAAACTTACACTAAGACGACTCTTGTTTCACTAAACTGACACTTACACTAAGATGACTCTCGTCTCACTAAACAGACATTTAAAATAAGATGACTCTCGTTTCACTAAACAGACACTTAAACTAAGACGACTCTCGTCTCACTAAACTGGCACTTAAAATAAGATGACCCTTGTATCACTGAACTGACACTTCAACTAAGATGACTCTCATCTCACTAAACAGACACTTAAAATAAGATGACTCTCGTCTCACTAAACTGACACTTAGCCTAAGATGACTCTCATCTCAGTGAATAACCAACACTTGCACCTGTCCCACTGCCACACTAACTTATTGTATGGACAAAAAAATGAACTCCACGAACTAACCCAAACAGCTTACCTTGGATCTGACGACCAATCACAGCTCGCTGTCACAAAGCCTCTAAATAACTCTTAATCAACAGCGAAGATTCACAAACTAGCAGGCCAACAAATCCAGTTTATAGTATTCCTCCCCAGCCCCTCCCCCCCCTCTTTTTCATTTACATTACATACAACAGTAATGCCACCCACAAAAATCGTAAAATCCCTATCAGAAAATATAAACATCTTTTTCAATATATATATATATATATATATTTACATTCTAAATATTAAATTCTTTTTTTAAAGTTATCATTGATCTTCCCTTTACAAGTAAGAGAAATTACTGGTCATTAGAGAACTGTGGTCAATTTAAATTAATCACAATTCTCTAAAACACCTGGGCAACCAGTGTCAACCACACAAATAAAATCATTGACTTGACAACGAACCTCGTAGCTACCACTAGGGTCATCTCCAATGACCCCTACCCTTTTTATCCAACGTTACATTCTTGACCACCAAAAACCAATCTTCTTTCACCACGTTCTGGTTCTGGGTCTGGTAATGTTTCGTTGCTGCATCCTTGTACTGGCATCTCTGCAAAGGTTTGGGGTATGATGATGCTATTCTAACAGCTCCTAGCTGATGCCAGGGCAGCCTTGAAGCTTTCGACCGATGTCGAGTTCACAGTGGCATCGTTCATGTGGTTCCATGCTATTATTGTGCTTGGGCAGAAAGATTGTTGATACTGCACTCTGTTGCACTATATCTGTGTTCCAATCTCTGCGTGGATCCTTCATTGTGCTACCGTCCTCTCAAATTGGTTCCCATCTCTCTAGCATTGCCTGCGCCAGCTACTGTGCCCGCTGTTATCTTCCTCTTCTAAATCACTAAATCAGCTATCGCACTATTCCTTTTCTTCCTGAATATATTTTCACATTCTTCCTTTTCTTCTTTAGTCTCTTTTCCATTCTTCACTTGCTCCCATAATCTATTTTGGCATTTTACTTTTTCCTCCCCGGGCCCATATTCTATTAAACGAGCAAGGGCTTCTTCCTTACCATCCCTCGACTCCGCTCCTCCCGTGAACTCTAATTTTAACTCTTATTCGCGCAAATATCTATATTTGTAAATATGAAAAAAAGATGTCTCAAGGAATTTTGTTTTATCCCCCAATTCAACCCCCCCTCCCCCCAGGTAATTTAGGCATAAATTGTCCATACAGTTATAATAAATTCAATTTGAAAGAAACAAAAATTCTGACCTCGATATATCTGTATGTTTTACTTTACACACATTTCACAATTCATGGGGGAAGTTGGACATCTAAATATAAATCAATGTGCTTTACTAAAATAACCGCATCACGTGTCTATTGGTTGACCTCCACGAACCCCACAAAAGAAATGTTACTGGCAACTCAAGATTATGGAATGTCAACACTTGACTCGACTGCGGGCTCCATCGGGCGTAACGAGGACATCTGACTAGGTGCAGACATGGCCAAACAACGAACGCAGGCGACTGACTAATGTGCGGGGAACGGACAGCGGGGGACAGCAAACTGGCGAATCGGACGACGGGGTGGCAGGGCAGGCATCAAGCCCCGGGGGCGACGGTACTGGTCACAGTGGTCAGGAATCATCATTGAACATCTCTTGGAAAGTTCACAGCTAAACAACGCAAGGTATTCCCCTCGTTAGATGCTGTATCACTCATCATATCACCCAATGTACATTTTATCACTCATCGTATCACACACACACTGTACATTTTATCACTCATCATATCACAAACTGCACATCTTATCACTCATCATATCACACACTGCACATCTTATCACTCATCATATCACACACTGTACATCTTATCACTCATCATATCACACACTGCACATCGACTCATCATATCACAAACTGTTAATTTTATCATTTATAATATCAACCACTGTACTTTTTTTCACACATCATATCATCCCTTTGACATGTTTCGTTCCAAGACGTTTGCACGTTGGCTGTCAAAACAGTCATGATGTTCTAAATTGATGTTTCCCCACATGTAACAATTTACCAGCGATAAGCTAACAAAGAACCCATATCATTTTTTTCATCATAGATTACCACGAGTTTAGTTGATCACAGCGTTAAAATGAAGTCGTTGAAAATGTGTTTATTCTCACATAATACGCCTTATTTCTTTTCACTTTAATCTGTTTGTACTCCAGCACCAACGCATTCAATGGGAACCATGCTAGGTTCAAGTTAACGGGGACGGCCTAAACATAAAGCCATGCGTATAAAGGTTGAGCCACATCGTCCTGCGAAGGGGACGCAAAACGTGTCACACGATATACATTTTGTGTACATAGCCTGCGGTACGATCTAAGGGTCTTTTCCTGATCGTCCGCTCTGATGCGCAACTTCCTTCTGGATACCACGCGTGTAAATGGACCATATCACTTCCTCTCTGATAAGTGTTTACCACTGAAAGTAATGGGTTCAGATTGAGGAAAACATGATTTGTAATCGGCACCAGACGGAGCTGAACTAAACATAGTCACCTTTTGTTAAAATTCACTATTTATTTCATATTTGAATGAATATTCTAAAAGTGTTGAACGCAAAATCGTAAGTTGAACATACTTTCTCATAGTATTTTATTCTTTGTATTAGAACATCGACTACCTCTACCATTTAAACCTGAGCTGGGTAAGTAATGTCTGCAATGGACATAGTCAACACTTTTATAGCGACCATTAAAGTTTTAATTAAATAAATATAATCGTACACGTGATAAATTTCACTCACTTGCTCACCCAGTAGCGGATGTGAAATCGGCAAGAATTATTCCATCATACCGCTACAATGTTTTAAACGGGGCTCAATTTTATTTTATTTTTGATTACTGTTTATTAACTTGTTGTTTTTTGTGTGTTTTTTTTTTTTACTGTTTATCCGAGCCTATCGATAATGCTGGTGTACAGTGGTCATAAAAAGGGTCTGACCCTGGGCAGCGTTCATAAAATATCAAGTTATTCTCACTATTTTCTTCATCGAACCACCAGCATCGTCTGGTAACTAAGAGTTGAAATCAGACGAGCCAGAAGAAACTGCCTGGTTAGAAGATTTGGCCTCATTTTTTGTTTTGTTGTTTTTATAAAAGTATGTTTTAGGGTTTATTTAATTTGCTTTTTCATTCATCCTTTACCTAACAGGTCGAAACTTTTTTTTTTTTTCTAAAGAAAACCGGAAATGTACTTAACCAGTGCGATGCTTCTTGTTGTCTACTTAACCACAAGTCACCAACAGGGGCTGGACAATTTTATGACCTCCGTTGAGCCATCAGAAACCGGCACGTCAGACTCGGATACAACTTTAGGGTAAAAATGTAGCACCTATCTTTCCTAATAAAAAAAAAATTAATCTAATATGATTTTGAAATTTATGTTTTATAAGTCTAGCTTTGTTATGATATGATTTAAACATTCAAAATTAAATAAAAATGAATTTTTTAAAAAAGGATTCCTTTTAAAAATTAAAATAATAATTGCAGAGTGGGAAGTTGAAAATTGTTCTACCCCTCCCCTCCCCCCGTTCTTTTCAATTCCCCCCCCCACCCACCCACCCCTTCCCCGCATACTGGGAATAAGAGGAAAAAAAAACAACAAAGCGCGCATTCAACTTTCAGACAGGTTAAAGTTCTTACATTGATATTTCAAATATTTATTTTACTGACTTTGTTTGTCACGAAGCAGGCTTTTCGTCGATATGTTTGGTGTTCTATTCTGTCCGTTGTCAGGTTTCTTATGTCCCCTTTCTATACTTGAACAAATCTCCCCTTTACAATCGCCTTGACCACACACACACATATTTTTTCTTCTAAAAGTCGCTATAAGCTAACAAGCGATTACAAATTCGACAGTATTGGTAAAAGAAAAAATATACATCCAAGTTGTTTAAATGTTGTATTAACAGTTAAATTTGGTGTGCCAATAAAAAAAAAAAGAGTTTTTAGCATTTTGATTAACCAATTTAATGGCGTATGACAGTATCATCGGCATGTTAAAATTAGTTGTGCAGTTTTAGATGCAAGACTTGTCAAAATCAAGTGTAGCATGTAAAATAAATTGATGCAATTGCGTCGGAAAGGAACATGGCGAAGTTTGTACGACTAGTAATGCATTTTTGTTTATTTATTACAACATTTTCGAAAAGCAGAAACACATATTTTGGTCGCCATGGAAGGGAGGTGGAAAAAAAAATCTTGGCCCACTCCAGTAGAAAATGACCCTTGCTTAGCCCCTGAATTTATATGCTTTAATATTTTATTTTTCAATAATATTAAACAATTCGATGCAAAGGTGAAAAGTTCTAAAGCACTACATGTTCACATCACTTGTTTGCAGTGTTTCACCAACGGAGCTACTCACACCCGATTACAGCACTTTCGATAACCCTGTAACACCGTCATCGATGTTTGCGTATACAGATACAGATAACACCGCGACGAACGATTACAGCCATGGCGATACCACGGCTATTACGTCATCGAGTGATACCTTTACAGAAACCACAAGTACAGACCTTTTTACAACAGCAGACAGTGACAGTGACAGTACAGCTTTTTTGGTTGAGACAACCTCCGCCCTGATCGACACAACCACTGCCCCGATGGACACAACCTCCGCCCCGATCGACACAACCACTGCCCCGATGGACACAACCACCGCCCCGAGCGACACAACCATCGCCCCGATCGACACACACTTTACGCCTGCTAAAACACAAAGTCCCGCAAAGCCTATATTTACTACTATCGTTCCCCACGTCAATACTACATCTACAACAGAACTGTTTAACACCACTAATATCACAACTGCGGGTGTTAGAAGTGAAGATGACAGCAATGCACACGTCATTGTCGGAGCTGTGGTCGGCGGCGTAGCCGGAGCAGGTGCGGCCATGGCGATTGCGATACTGGCGTTGCGATACCGTCGACGCCGCGACCTCAACTCAAACGATGAGTTCACTCCTGGCCTTAAAGATGGCCCCGCACCATCTTCTCAAAGACGGCCAAACACGTACATCCTTTCGATGTCGTCCAACGTGAGAAGTGAGACAGCGGCGTCGGCAGTGTACGCGAACGCGGCGGAGGCAAACGAGCTTAACACGCTCAGAGTGACCGATGCGAATGTCGAGGCGTGTCCAGACAACGACGCGATTTACAATAACACTAAACCCGCGTCTTCTAACGAGAACGATGATGTGTACAACAACACGCCTGGGCCTTCAGAGAAGAGAAGTTATGATTCATCAAAATATGCTGGAGGGCCAGCGAGGTTAGATAATGATGAAATGTACAATAATACCGGCCGGGTCCTTGGCACGAAAGAAAACGATGTATTGAATTACGCTGGTGGGAGTTTGAATTCAGAAAACTGTGATATTTACAGTGGTGTGGCTTTCGAGGTGGACGATGACGGGGTATATGAAAGGACTGACGGTCCTTTAGGCGAAGGAAGTGGTGTGTTAATAACACTCGATTCTCGAGGTTTGAAAGCGGAGAACGATGCTGCACACGTAACTACCGGCACACATTCAAACGTAGGTAAAGGAGGGTATTCGGAGGCGCAAAATGAAGGACTGTATGAAAAGCCTGATGGACCGAGAAGCGTAGAATCTGAGGATTTATACGAATCTTACGACGGAGCTCCCATCACAGAGGAGGATTTTAATTTTAGTAGCGACGAAGTAAAACCGCACCAAGATTCGCACAACGCACGCGATACAGCACGGCTCAGCACGGACAGTTTGTACATCAATGCCCCGAAAGAACTTCCTCCCATCTCTCTACGTGATCGTGCCACTTCTCTTATAACTGGCAAGAGTCCCGGACCCGCCTCGCCTCACAGCGGCTACTACAAAACCCCGAGAGAAGTGTGCGTCATGATGGGTGAGGTCCAGACCGAAGCGGACGACGCCGATCTGGAGGACCACGAGTACGTGAACATAAAATCGGTTAAAACGTTGAGGGACGACAAAACAACGGTGGCTGAGGATGACGTCCTCGCTTCAGCGGATGGTAATTACGAGTCGGCGAATGATGCTGGTCTGGGCGCTATTTACAACAACACGGCGCCAACAAAGAGATAACGCTTTGCATGAGACAGCGAACGTACGTAACGCGCGGAGATTCCGTTCGAAAGAATTACCCCTCTCTCTCTCTCTCTATCTCTCTCTCTCTATCACAGCGATGTGCCAGTTCGTCATTGCGGTAATGACAACCTGATAGACTGACAAGTTACAAGACACGCGGGCATGAAGTCAAGACGTCAGAATTGCACGCTTGAAGAAACTTGGCGACACATGTGTATGGTGAAAAGATTAGTGTATAACGGCGCCTTCTCAGAATTCAACTTCATTAACTCAAATCTTTCTCTTGTCTTAAAAAGAGTTATTAAGGAAGTGTTTAAATTAAAATAGTATAATGTTTATATCAGAAAGAATCATCCTGTTAAACAATCAATTTTCCAAATAAAAAAAATTGGAATTCATGAACGTGATTAAGCATGTTCTAGTGTTTAAGGTAAACGCATTTTCCATTCGGTGTTGCAATGTGTCAATGATTGAAATATGACTCGAGAGATGCTCGTGTTATGAGAGTATCGACATTTGTAATACTAAAAAAATAATACCAATTCTCAGTCTACACTTATTAGAAAAGAAACAAGAGGAAGTATAGCTGTCTTATACAAATACACGTTATTTCCCTTCGAATTACACCTGTCACATAAAAATAAACGTTATTTCACGTCGAATTACATCTGTCACATAAAAATACACGTTTTATTACATTGAATTACATCTGTCACATACAAATAAACATTCTTTTATATCAAATTTTAGCTGTCACATACAATAATACGTTCCTGCACGTAGAATTACAACTGTCAAATACAAATACAGATTATTTTCATATCGAATCGTAGCTGTCAAATTCAAATACACGTTCTTTGATATCAAATTACAAATTTAGCAGTTATATAACAAATGACGCGCTTGTATACTATCAGCACCCTCATACACTGACTATTATGTAACAGAATGTGCTGACTTTGAGCCTTGGTAAAAGTGGCCCTAAGTTTCCGCGCCAGCACTGTCTGCGTAGCGAAATAAGGTCTTTCAATGCGTCTTACTTAATCTAATGGGTTCGCATGGCTAGGTCGAATGTGGAGAAGCATCATTTTTCATTAATGTAAAAACAATTTCATTATTATTTATTTTTTAGTTCAGAATATGTTTCAATTATGAAGAACATTAAAACTAATTCGAGTTTAATTTGAGTGGGGGGGGGGGGAACTCTTCCTAAGGTTTGCCTTTCAGATCTTAAGATTTGAAATATTTTAAAAAAATGTATAAATTACTAAGCAAGGTTGTATCTATTTCACAATAAGCTTATATCAGGCCTGCACAACCTACGGCCCGCTGGCCGCATACAGTCCGCCAGCACGCACCTGGTAGTAATGCAGTAATGTTTTTTTAATATTTTTTATTATTATTGTCTCAATAGGTTTCGCCCCCGTTCTAATATCTTTCAGCCCGCACAATTCTTTTTATAAAGTTTTATGGCCCACACCTTTTTTTTTTCATTAAGTATTACGGCCCACCTTAAATTTTGAGTTGTGTGGACCTGGATTATATCGTGAATTATGTTTAAAGAAAAGATCTATGTTTATCGAGGATTCCTATATACAAAAAATATAATGTAATCTTACTAAATTTTTAAGCTAGATGCAAGTACCCTTCTGTATAAACATACTATTTTGTTAAAGCATGTCGTCACAAAGAAGACTACGCCTTAAAACAGATTCTAGACCACGCATATTTTTAAGTATGGGAATATAGGAATATCCCAATATTTGAAACGAAGTAAGGTAACCACCACCCCCCCCCCCCCCCCCCCCCCCCGTGTAAGAGGTCGATCGATCGTCGTCACAACTGCTGCCCGCGTATCTAGAACAGCCGGTTATTCAGCATGAACCACGTTGTGCACCGCTGTGTCTAAGGCTCACTGACGTGGCTAAAGTCTTGCACCAAACACGACAGGTACATACGTGCCCCCTTACGCTCCATTTCCAGGTAATCGAACTTCAGCTGGAAAATTTGAAATATAACGTTGTGTTCAGTGGCGTTTTGTTTCATTTTGAAATTTAAATATTTATATAAGGGAATGTGAGTGCATTCCAATAGCTTCTTGTCTTTAATGGGTTGCGATATTCGCAAATTACATGTCAAACAGGGAGGGTACATCTTGAAGAAACAAATGTTATCAAGTTATTGCTATCTTCAGGGCTCTATATGTTTATGGGTGTGTTGTTGTTTTATTAAAACTTTTTTGAATACCGGTGTATGTGTTTTGTGTGTGTGTGTGTGTGTGTGTGATTTTAATAAGGATAACTTTTCATATGATCTGAATTATTATAATTATTATTATTAGCATTATAAATTTTAATTGGATTTTTATTATATTGTTATCGTCGTATGTAATTGTAATCGGTAATACCATTGGTTTTTCTAATATTTCAAATGATTATTATTGCAATTATTATTATTCATACAAAAAATAATGAGACGTTACTTAATTATAGTTGTAATAATGTAAGTTAATAAGATCCCATGAAATGTCAAAACTGGGAGAAAAAAAAAGTCGAGTTTCCTTGGAAGAACTTGAAATCCGAGCCATGACTGCGATGCCAATAATATATTCTTTAGCATTTATACACTAATACTTGCTCTACAAACAACGATTGCTGACTTCTTCGTTCGTCTTTAGAGGGCGCAAAACCGTCATTTTCGGTTCAAAATATAATAAATATATATATGTATATGCGCGTGTGTGTGTGTGTACATTTTAAATGGAACCGGTTCCTAAATTCGGGCTAAGCACCTTGTGCAGATTTTTTTGGGCCCCCCCCCCCCCCCCCCCCCGTCTGTACTATAACCCGACTCGCGGATAGACACGGCAGCGTAGAGAAGGGTTGGAGATCACATGCTAGAAATAAATATAGTTTCCACTTCAACATATACATATATATATAATTTTTTTTGATTGAGTTCCTGAATGATACTTCTATTGGGAATCCTGTTATCCATTGACGTTATCTGTATATGTCAAGGGCATAGCTTTTTGTTAAACTGAAACTTTACAAGCCTTATCACTGATTTAAAAAAAAAAAAAAGTCTTCGATACAAAAGATAAATGATTATCAAGACTAGAACTGATCGCACGCTGAGATGTGTAAGCTACGTCATAATTGCATCTTTTTTTTTTTTTTTGGTTCTTAAATTTGTAATGTCAAATATCTGAGATCGCACCAGCTGTATATGTATGTGTATATGTGTGTATGTATTTATTTATATGCTGAAAAGGAATATATAAATGTTATATAAACATGTTTCCATCAATTGGATCGATAAAGAATCTTATCTCATCTTATTTCATGTTCTATAATAGATAAGTTCTAATTTTTTTTTGTAAATGCCCGAATGTTGAAATCATTATTAAGTGTGTGTGTGTGTTTGTCTGTCATCTGATTTGAAACCCAAATCGTGAGCACGGCATCATAACTTCAGGTCTGAACGTGTCCTACGCTAAGCCTAGTCAGTTTTTTTTTTTTGGTAACATTTACCCGCCCCCCACCCCACCCCCCCACCCCCCACTTTTTTTTTTTATTGAACCGCATTGATCAATAATTATTGTATTTAAAATTGTTGGTGCTACATGGCGAAGGAGACACAGAAACAGTAGTCGGTGCTTGAGAGGAAACGTAAACGCACATTAAGCGTGTTCATAGTAATCAGATATCAGCGCCCAAATAGATTTAGATAGTTTTGACATTAAACGCACTTGAATTCATCAAGGATAAATCTTAATCAAACGATAGTATTTAATGGTGTTTTTTTTTTTTTTTTTTTTCAATTTAATTAAAATGATAATTTAAAGGATAAAAAAATTGAACACCATGCTTCATATATTCGGAAGATATAAAAAAAAGTTTATTTAAAAGAGTGTTTTTTTTTTTTTTTTTTTTTTTCAAATTAATTAAAATGATAATTTAAAGGATAAAAAAACTGAACACCATGCTTCATATATTCGGAAGATATAACAAAAAGTTTATTTAAAAGAGTGGCTGCTCTTCTGCTGCAAAGATGTCACGTGTAAGCGTGCCCCGGGGGACCAACTATTGAACCACGTGAAAAACGTTGTGTTGTCTGAGGTGAGTTTAATCATGTATTTTTGATAAAATTTGGTTTATTTAAAATATACTTTTTAAAGTGCTCCGTTTATGAAGATGTCACATACTAATGATGAGTTTGCACGAGACAATGTTAAAATGAATATTTTTCAAGAAAGAATGAATTTACATTTTAGGATTGCTTAGATAAGATATATTTATATAAACATACAGAGGCGTAGCGAGGGGAAGGAAGGGGGGGGCGCCAGCTAGCTAGGGGCGCCAAAATGTGCTTTGATATTATTTTATTGATGAAAATAATGGGTTTGAGAGTTGAAAAAAAGAAAAAGGGGGCGCTTTAAAATGGATCTTGTCCTCGGGCGCCAAACATCCTCACTACGCCTCTGTATACATATATATATATACATATATATATATATATATATATATATNATAGACAATATATATATATATATATATATATATATATATATATATATATATATATATATATATATATATTTATATATATATATGTGTGTGTGTGTGTATATATATACAATGCACATTTCGTATATTTATTAAGCTAATTTAATAAAGTATGAATTTTTGTGAAGATTACAGACACACAATATGATTTTTATATAAGTGCGCCAAGTCGTTGTTAGAAAAGACATTAATAGGGCATTTAACGATAAAATCCAATTTTTACTTCATTGCGAGTTGAAGTTTTTCACACGGGCGTCCATTTTTCCCCGTCGTTGGTATATGCAAGTGTGTCTGATTGGTTAGTGGAAGTGTGTCTGATTGGTAAGTGCAAGTAAGTGTGGTTGGTAAGTACAAGTGTGTCTGGTTGGTAAGTGCACGTGTGTCTGGTTGGTAAGTGCAAGTGTTTCTTGTTGATAAGTGCAAGTGTGTCTGTTTGGTAAGTGCAAGTCTGTCTGGATGCTTAGTGCAAGTGTTTCTGGTTGGCAAGTGCACGTGTGTTTGGTTGGTAAGTGCAAGTGTGTCTGGTTGGTAAGTACAAGTGTGGCTGGTGGTGAGTGCAATTGTGCATGTTTGGTAAGTTCAATTGTGTCTGATTGGTAAGTTCAAGTGTGTCTGGTTGGTAAGTGCACGTGTGTCTGGTTGGTAAGTGCAAGTGTGTTTGGTTGTAAGTAGAAGTGTGTCTGGTGGTGAGTGCAATTGTGCGTGTTTGGTAAGTGCAATTGTGTCTGATTGGTAACTTCAAGAGTGTCTGGCTGAACAGTAAAAGTGCGTCTGGTTGCTAAGTGCAAGTGTGTCTGGTTGGTAAGTGCAAATCTGTCTGGTTGGTAAGTGCAAGTGTTTTTGGTTGGTAAGTGTACGTGTGTCTGGTTGATAAGTACACGTGTGTTTGGTTGGTAAGTGAAAGTGTGTCTGGTGGTGAGTGCAATTGCGCGTGTTTGGTAAGTGCCATTGTGTCTGATTGGTAAGTTCAAGTGTGTCTGGTTGAAAAGTAGAAGTGCGTCTGGTTGCTAAGTGCAAGTGTGTCTGGTTGGTAAGTGCAAGTGTGTCTGGTTTTCAAGTGCAAGTGTGTCTGGTTGGTAAGTGCAAGTGTGTCTGGTTAGTGAGTCCAAGTGTGTCTGGTTGGTGAGTTGAAGTGTGTCATAGTGAATGATTATTTCTTATCCACTTCAAAAAAAAACCACACCCACATCTCCGTTACTTAAGTGAGCAGATATTAAAAGTTTCACTCCCACTTTAAATGCTATCCTATAAACATTCATCGGACTAAATGGAACAAAGCATCTTTAATTAGACCAACAACAAAAATGAAATCAAATTTTTCTTAGAATTGATGAACTTCAAATGTATAATCACAATTGTGATTCACTTCTACTTAAATTAAGACTTCATTTAAATAGGTTTCCAATACCTGAAGGTAAATATGATTGTAGCAACCAAGGCTGGCATTGTGAACGTCTCGCGTTCGTGGAAAAGCCGTCATTCACAGTTGAGCCTAGTCCTTAGCAAGGGCTTCACTTTAAGGATTTGTCGTGTTGCGACATGAAACAAGAGCGTTCTATAATTGGGGTCCTCGTGTTCTTAAAGAAGTGTAGAAAAGAAGAAAAAAAAATGGAACGTCATAGTTGTACGCCACGTTACAAAGGCTTTATAGGACGGGCTTTTAACACCACTTTGTGCCATAGAGAAAGGGTTTTGAGGGTTTTTTTTTGTGGGTTGTAGACGTAGCTAAGCGACCCGCGTTACCATACGTTGTTTTCGGGGGGCCGTTTGCTTATGAATGGTTTTAAACGGGAGAAGACACATTTCCTTTTATATTTCAATAACCTGGGGAAAAAAAGAGACCAATACTAATTAAACGTTCATTTGTGTGTATGAGTTTTCTGGGGCTTTTGTAAGCTTACCGCTTGTGTGCACGTTCACACTCTGGCCATAACATGGTCCTCAAACAAAGACGTATTGCATTTTATCAGATATATTTAACTTAAACAAAGGCAAGCAATACTTGCGACCGCGGGGTTATGCGAAGCTGATGCCTCATCACGGTTAAGTTATTTTTTTTCCCGGTCTATATTAGGGCCGGTATTTTCGGTCAACTGCTGATTTTTTATCGTAGGCTAAGAGGGCGTCAAAAAAAACAACAAAAAAAACGTGGTCCGCCCAGGGCGCCACTAAGTTCAACTACTCTTCTGTTACCTGCTCAACGATGTTGTTATGGTGAAGGAATTAATGTAGATGTCTAAATGGAATGGGTGAAAGTATCGATCTTTATGTTTGATCCCCCCCCCCACCCCCTTCTACCACTTAAAAAAAAACACACAAAAAAACTGCAGTTTAAATAATATAGAATCACTTATAATGCCTTTATATTTAACTACAATGCAGTTTCTCATTGAAACAAATTTATTCTCACATGACATTAGTCTACATAAACAAGCTTTGACGTTATTCAAAAAATTAATTGTAAAGAAAGAAAGAAGAACAACAGCAAGTTAAAAAACAAAAAAAAAAACAAAAAAAAAAAACAACTAAACAAATTTATTCTCACATGACATTAATCTACATAAACAAGCTTTGACGTTATTCAAAAAATTAATTGTAAAGAAAGAAAGAAGAACAACAGCAAGTTAAAAAACAAAAAAAAAACAAAAAAAAAAAACAACCTTGACTAGGAGCTAAATCTCTAATGTCAAAGTTTAAACTATGTCGACACACGGAGTTATTGAGCTCTTAAAACGGGTAGCTGCAAGCCATGGGAAATGATCATAAGTGTAAGCATGTCTACGCCATGACAGGTCGGAGCAAAGATGTGGGACAACAAGATCAAAGACAGCAACTTCCAGCCGACGTTTCCGTACAGGGCAACGAAAGACTTGAACGACAGGGCCATCAGGAGAGGTGTCTTGAAATGGAGCTGCAGGGGAGCTTCATGTAAAGTACAGGTAATAGGGCATCCTATCGGACAACTCAATTGTTTCAACTTTTTTTTTTTTAAACGCTCCTATATATTTTATAAATAAAACTTATTAAACATGAATTTTTGGGTGTGTATTTAAAAAAAAAATAAGTAAAATATAAAAAAAAATCAACCTTCTTTTGGCACACCATCTCACAAAGTGCTATAATTGTAACGGTTCAATGGCTAACCGATTTGCACATGCCCAAAAAAATGTAGAATGTTTTTAAGTAGCATCACAAAGATGCGAACTGTTTTTACATGAATAAATGCATTCTTTCGCAAAACACCTAAGATCACACTTTGATACATTTGACAGTTTTGCCGTATACTTTCAAACGATGATTCTTCAGACGGTAAGTAAGAGTACTTTGTTTGTTTGTTCGTTTGTTTTTAAATGAAACCCACTCTTTTAAATTGTTATGTCGTTATAAATAACGTGTCATGTTTTACTCGTAACAAATGAAACACGTTCACCAGAACTTATCTTTACCTCTCTTAAAACATTCACCACCGCCCCCTCTCTTTGTGCACACCCCAATGTATCTCTGTGACGCCACATAGTCCTCACCTCTTCAAACTTAAACATAATGCCACTTATGTTCCACCCGAGGTCTCTTTAACAAAACCCCTCTTAACAACACATAATCTCAACCCCACCACTCTTTAACATATCCGCATAAAGTAACAAACTCTCTACCTCCAGCGTACTTCAACCTATCCCCATAACGGCGAATAGTCTCCTGCAGAACAGAAAGGTCTTTAACATATTCTCCACCCAAGCCCTCCCCCAAGGTATTCCCATAATGTCATCTACACATCTCTTTTCCAATCCCTTCGCCCTTAACCTTAATTCTTGCACTCATAATCCCTACATCTACCTTCCTTCGTTTTGATCACACACCCTACCCATATTACCCCTTTTACCGCCCCCACCCCCCAATAACGTGTGATTCATTTAACATTTATGCCAACACCAGTGAGTCATGGCTCATGACTTGACACACAATAAAATACCAGTCAATAAAGAGATCAATAGTAATTATTAACAGAAAAAAACATTCTTCTTTTGAAATTTACTTGCAGTGGCGTCACTAGCTTTGCTGTCAATCATTGCTTTAAACTCTTGGCTTAACCCCCCCCCCCTCTTTCCAAATCCCCCATAGAACAGAACTGTCGCCTGTGCTCTGTAACCTTTGGCGGCTTCGAGCTGGCGGAAAAAAGGGGGGGGGGGCGGGGTCCTACAGTCAGGGAGAAAACAAAGGTTTATGGGCTGTAACTTTTATTTCTAGTCAGTTAATAAAATATAAAAA